>JAXQQM020083903.1:97500-107500 GCA_034641835.2 Pinus albicaulis
TATCTGATCATATTTGTGCCCCCAAATTTTGTTCTTGATTAATGAAAACATCCTTGGAAAATTCTTTCGCAGTGCTCTATCTTTCATAAATCCAAGAATTTCACCTCTGACAATAAAATACGAATACCCCCGACAATCCCTATTAATAATTACTCCGGTCCCAAAGGCCAACACAATATGACTAGACTCCTATCACACTATTCCATTCTAATGTATTCAAAGCATAAAATTTCTTTGAGAACTCTAATTTTTTCAAAGTAACAACGTTGGAGTTGCAACCCAACCAGTTAAGGCCTGATCACGCCGCCGATAAAAGGGACGGAAGGGAAGGTGTACACAAAGTAGGTGGACCGACCTTTATGACCCAAGATCCAACTACGAGCTTTTATACTACAACAACTTAAATATACGCTATTTGAGATGTAATTACCATGGCTTCTGCACCGTACTTCTCCAATGGATCCTTGCTATGGGATTAGATTGTACTCATTCCACTCACTGCATCTTCAGAAAGCAAGATTGTCATTTATTGTCACTACCCCATTTCTCCCCATGCCAGGATTGGGTAATTTGGCGGTGCCTACCGCCTCTTCGATGTGGTAGCCATTTCTCGTGCCCCTCTCCCGAATCGAACCGTAATTCTCCGTCACCCATCACCACCATGGTAGGCCTATATGCTACCATCGAAAGTTGATAGGGCAGAAATTTGAATGAAGCATCGCCAGCACAAGGGTTGTGCAATCCGTCGAGTTATCATGATTCACTGGAGAAGCGGGCAAGCCCGTGCCGACCTTTTATCTAAAAAATGCATCCCTTCCAAAGATTCGAGACTTGGTGCACGTATTAGCTCTAGAATTACTACGGTTATCCGAGTAGTATGGTACCATAAAAAAAACTATAACTCATTTAATGAGCCATCCGTAGTTTCACAGTCTCAATTAGTTCATCCTTAGACATGCATGGCTTAATATTTGAGACAAGCATATGACTACCGGCAGGATCAACCAGGTAGCACCCTCCCACTTCAAAGGGCATTCAAAGTTCTCTCTTACAGAGAGTTGGCTTGAACACCCATAAAGTCAAAGAGAGGTCAAAATATCATGTAAAGCTCTTATACCTTGCACACCTCTTACATCCCCAAGAAGGGATTAGAGCCCAAGCACACTACATGTCAAGGACATGCAAGACATCAAACGTAATGGAAAATGGATGCAAGATCCACAAAGCAAAAAAATGGGTCACCCCACCGAGTCACATTGCACCGAGGCCACCTAGGAGTTGGTAACCACCCCCCAACCAGCAAGGATGACAAAATCCTTATCACTCCACGATGCCCACAAAGTGGAACTATTAAAGGGGAGAAACAAATGTGGATTCTCTTAGAAATGCCCCCCAAACCCTCCCCGCCTCGCACCAAGGCCACCTAGGAGTCCACTCCGACAGCGGCAATAGTGGACCTCGAGCGCCTGCGGCGACCCCAATGCGAAGGCAAACAAATGGAGAAAGACCAACCGCACAATCTCTCTCTCTCTCTCTCTCTCTCTATCTCAAATGCCTCCCAACCATCCCCGCCCCGCACCAAGGCCACCTAAGAGTCCACTCGGACAGCAGCAACGATGGACCTCGATCACCCGATCGCCTGCGACGACCTCGATTCGAAAGCAAAGTAAGTAAATAAAGGGAGAGCAACCGACCCCATGGCGTCTCTTAAAAATTCTCTGCAACCCTTCCCGCCCAGCAGCGAGGCCACCTAGGAGTCCACCCGGACAGCAGCAACAGTGGACCTCGATCACTTGATCACCTGCGGCAACCTCACTGCAAAGGAAAAATAAGGAAGTAGAAGGAGAATGACCAAGTCGACAACCTCTATTATAAATGCCACCCCGACCCTCCCCGCTCTGCACCAAGGCCACCTAGGAGTCCACCCGGTCAGCAGCAATAGTGGACCTCGATCGTTTGATCACCTGTGACACCCTCGATGAAAAAGGATGGAAATAAAACAAGAACGACCTTTCCCGCAACCTCCCTTAAAAATTCCCCCCTCCAACCCTCCCCACCCTACACCGAGACCACCTAGGAGTCCACCCGGACAGCAGCAATGGTGGACCTCGATCACTTGATCGCCTGGGGCAACCTCGATGCGAAGGAAGAGGAAGAAAACAAATGCATATCAAGAGGCTTGCTACAAAAGGCATGAACATATCTGAATCGTAGGAGGGATCAGGCAGCCCCGCACCCCACACACCCTGCATACAAGCAACCTAGGAGATTGCCCCACCGAATTACCAACGGGACAATGAAAATCTTCTCACCTGCAGCCACCTCCACACAGAGGAGGGAGGTCGAAGCATTCCACCTTGAAGTCCTCCTTCCAGATATAGCCCCTTCCATCAATGTAGCAAGCCTCATCCTCGTTGGACCATAATCGCATGAGCGATCAACAAAACAAGAAATGCCCATCACCTTGTGTCTCAACATTCCAAGCCACATAATCCTACGATGCATGCAAGATGCAAGGAAAAAGCCGACCACTCGAAAAAACATATGGGCCACCACATCTATCAAGACCTCAAAGCCAACGCAGGGACAAACGACGTGCACTCTGAAAGTAATTCCAAACCTTAATTTTACAACAAGGAGAACCCCACTCCTCACATCGTCCAATGGAAAAAGCAAGCAAGAGGGGCGGCTTACAGCCAAAACCCCTCCGCATTCCTCTTAAACGTATGCATCTCAACCCACAGTGCTGACATAGAAAGAGTACAAGAACAAGAAACCGGCACCATAAAGAGCCAAACAATGAAGAGGACAATCGCCTCAAGGAGCCACACAAAAACCCATCCACCTTCCGAGTATTAACGGAGCGTGGCGGGGAATTGTTCACATATGCCTCCAAGGACGAGCATGGCCAACATTACCGCTCATGCGCTACCGAGTGGGGATGGAGAGAAGATGAGAGTCGACGACCCTACAAATGACCCAAGGCCACTCTTCAGGCACACCCGAACAAAAAACTCAGTTACCAACCCACCTTTCACACAAAAATCCAACCCCTCCCCCCACCAAAAGGCGAGGAGGTGAACAATATAGCGAGGAGCCGATTCCACGAAGCCAATGAGACAAAAGCACACCTCTCCAACCCACAAAAAAGGGAGGAGGTGAAAAATATAGCGAAGAGCCAACATCGACGAAGCCAACGAGCAAGCAAGGGGCACGAGAGCGACATAGGCGACCGGCCAGTTGTCTCAAGGAGCCACACAGAGTGACCTCATCCAACTCTGAGAACACAGAGCGGAAGGCTAACTCTTTTCACATATGCCTCCCAGGACAAGCATGGCCAACATTACCGCTCATGCGCTACCGAGTGGGATGAGAATATGAATGTCGACCACCCTAAAAATGACCCAAGGCCATTCTTCTGTGCACACCCGAACAAGCAACTCAATTTACCAACCCACCTTTCAAACGAAAACCACCCCCTCCCCCACCAAAAGGGGAGGAGGTGAAAAATTTAGCGAGGAGCCGATTTCACGAAGCCAACGAGACAAAAGCCTACCTCTCCAACCCGCCAAAAAGGGAGGAGGTGAACAATATAGCGAAGAGCCAACATCGACGGAGCCAACGAGCGAGCAAGGGGCATGAGAGCGACATAGGCGACCAACCAGTTGTCTCAAGGAGCCACACAGAGCGACCTCATCCAACTCTGAGGACACAGAGCGGAAGGGAAACTCTTTTCACATATGCCTCCCAGGAAAAGCATGGCCAACATTACTGCTCATGCGCTACCGAGTGGGGATGGATGTCGATGACCCTACAAATGACCCAAGGCCAATCTTCAGGCACACCCGAACAAGCAACTCAGTTACCAACCCACCTTTCACACGAAAATCCAACCCCTCCCCACACCAAAAGGGGAGGAGGTGAACAATATAGTGAGGAGCCTATTTCATGAAGCCAACGAGACAAAAGCCCACCTCTCCAACCCACCAAAAAGGGAGGAGGTGGCGGGCTGAGAAGGAGAGCCCACCATCGACAAGAGCCACCCATCTTCCGTACCGAGAGCGACATAGGCAACCGGCCAGTTGTCTCAAGGAGCCACACACAGCGACCTCATCCAACTCTGAGAACACAGAGCGAAAGGGTAACTCTTTTCACATATGCCTCCCAGGACAAGCATGGCTAACATTACCGCTCATGTGCTACCGAGTGGGGATGGAGAGAATATGAATGTCGACCACCCTACAAATGACCCAAGGCCATTCTTCAGGCACACCCGAACAAGTAACTCAATTTACCAACCCACCTTTCACACGAAAATCCAACCCCTCCCCCCCACCAAAAGGAGGCAGTCAACATAGCGAGGAGCCGATTTCTCGCTATAGTAAACCGCTTGGTGATTTAAGCTCGTAGATCCCTCTCGTGGCTTTCCGGTGCTCGAGGCATACCGATTAGCTGGCGTCGTTTCCATGACCCAAGGCCACTCTTCGGTGCACACCCGAACAAACAACTCGCTACCAACCCACCTTTCACACGAAAATCCAACCCCTCCCCCCACAAGCAAGCAAAACTGGAGGAGAAGAACAATATAGAGAAGAGCCGACGTCGACAAAGCCAACGAGCGACATATCAAAACGCTGATTTCAACAAAGCAAACGTGCGACCAAGGGGCACGAGAGAGAGTTACCGGAGCGCCGGTTTCAACAACGCCAACAGGCAGCCAGTCATCTCAAAGAGCCACACACAACAACCCCATCCAAATGCTGTGGTACCGCAGTGACGGGAGAGATCGTTCAAACATGCCTCCAAGGACAAGCATGGCCAACATTGCTCGCTCATATGCTACCGAGTGGTGATGGAGAGAAGAAAGTCGACGACCCTACAAATGACCCAAGGCTATCGTGCACAACCGAGCAAAACAACTCAATTACCAACCCACCTTTCACACGAAAAGCAAAATCCGATAAGCGCACCCTGACAAAACAAAGGCGACCCGAACGCCCCCGTCCGTGCACCCTATAAAGGCGCGACGCACTATGCCCGATCGACCGAACGCACAAGGGGCACATGGGAGCAAATCCAAACATCCAAGCCGTCTTGGGACGTGCACAAGGCACCCCGGCGGTCTCAACTTAGCAAATCTGACACGGGCGCCCTCGGGCCAAACGACCCGACCCGAACGGACGCCCTCACCCGGCACGCCCACCCGAACGAACGCCATCACCCGGCGCGACACGACACGCCCCACCCGAACGGACGCTCATGGTAGCAAACGGCAAACGAACCGCCCGGACGTGCACAAGGCACCCGGGCGGTCACAACTTAGCAAATCTGACACGGGCGCCTTCGGCCCAAACGACCCGACCCGAACGGACGCCCTCACCTGGGCACGCTCACCCGAACGAACGCTATCACCCGCCACGACGGACGCCCACCCGAACGGACGCTCACTCGCCACGACCAAACGTACCCGACCCGAACGGACGCTCGTCAAACGACCCGACCCGACGCTACCCGCCACGACCAAACGACTACCCGACCCGACGCCCTCGCTGTAAACGACCGTAATCCACGCCCTCACCCGCCACGACCAAACGACCCGACCCGAACGCGACGCCCCGGCCCTCACCCGCACGACCGAACGACCCGACCCCGACCCGAACGGACGCACATGGGACCAACCAACGGCCGCACGGACGTGCACAAGGCACCGCGTCACAACTTGAAGAATCTGACACGGCGCCCTCCGACCAAACGGCCCGGCCCGGACGGACGCCCTCACCCCGTGCCACACGACCCGCCCGACCGAACGGACGCACATGGGAGCAAACGGCAAACGGGTCGCTCGGACGTGCACAAGGCACCCGGGCGGTCACAACTTAGCAAATCTGATACGGGCGCCCTCGGCCCAAACGACTCGACCCGAACGCCTTTGGCCGGGGGCCCTCACCCGACGCGCCCGACCCGACCCGAACGCGTTTGGCTGGGCGAGTCGGGTGACCCAAGACTGGGCGCCTCTGCACGAACTGCACTACAGTGCGGAAGCCATTCCGGGAGCGTCCGGAGTCGGAATTGAGTGCCGTAAATTGCAGAATGTGCGTATTGACGGGCCGCATCTAACCGTACAGTTGGGAAGCGGATTGGACACACAGGGAGCTCGAGGGACGGTCTAAACTGATTTGTAGTGCCGATTTGAGTGACCCAGCAGCACTTGGGCAGTTTTGTGCAGGATATTCCCAAGGTGAATTCTGATGATTGTAAATGATTGCTGTAGGCTAGTTTGATGGTTGACAAGCCTTAGGGCTTGGTCAAAAGGCTAACTTGCCTTGCCAAGGAGCAGAAGTGGCTTCTGCCGGATTGGAACTTATTATTTCATATTTATCATTATTAACAGGGAATTGCCCCTCCCTTGTATGTATGAGCATACTTGTGGATTGATAATGATGTTTATGTTTATTTCCGCATATAGAGAGAACCTTTGGTTAATAACTAACAAGTGTTGCTAAAGGCGTAGTCTATATACTTGAGTATTTGGAAAAAGAAAAAAGTACGGTAGTGCCGCACCCGTCTATAGCGTGGTTGAAAGACACCGAAGGCATAGGGGCGTGACAACTAGGCACACGGGCGGTCACAACTTAGCATTTTCGATACGGCCTCCCTCACACGACCCGACCCGAACGCGTTTCCTTGGGCGCCCTCACACCGCACGACCTGACCCGCCCTAACGAGGGCACAAAGGAGCAAACGGCAATCGGGTCGCACGAACGTGCACAAGGCACAGGGGCGGTCACAACTTAGCATTTTTTATACGGCCTCCTTCACACGACCCGACCCGAACACGTTTCCTCGGGCGCCCTCACACGGCACGACCCGACCCGCCCGAACGAAGGCACAAGGGAGCAAACGGAAAACGGGTCGCACGAACGTGCACAAGGCACACGAGCAGTCACAACTTAGCATTTTTTATACGGCCCCCCTCGCACGGCACGACCCGACCCGACCCGCCCGAACGAAGGCACAAGGGAGAAAATCGGAAACTGGTCGCGCGAACGTGCACAAGGCACGCGGGCGGTCACAACTTAGCATTTTTTATACGGCCGCCCTCACACGACCCGACCCGAACGCGTTTCCTTGGGCGCCCTCACGCGACCCGACCCGACCGAACGCGTTTCCCTGCTCGAAGGTATGCATCCCATAGTGCATCAAAATCAAGACCAGTCTCGATCTCAGTTCCTCAGTGAACCAGATACTGCAAGATCATTGTAGTATGAAGCCTCCAATGAATGAAACTCCACCATGAACTCCCACGCATCATCCTATCCAAAGCGTTGGCAAGCATACTTGTATTGCTCGCGAGTGCCACCACAAGTTGTTCTCACCCTGCAAGTCATATGAATGTGCTCGTAGGCTGCTCATCCAACCAATGTCTTGTTGCTCAAAGTGAACAACGTCCATCACCCCATCTATAAAAGATCTCCATGTAGCACCAACAATCGATCATGCTCAGCATATTCCTTCTTGACACTCCTCCATGATGCTCATAAGTGGGCACCCAGTAAGTGCACCTGCATAATGTCTCCACATAATGTCCTCCCATGCCCTCGTGTCAATGTACATGACTTTGGTTTCCCATGTGTCCATCAAGAGTAGACTCGCCTCAACCCCAGTCACCATCATGTGTATAGTGTACAGGCTAAGTGCCCTCGGCCACTTCTACCATCATCATCATGGGTACTTCCTCCAAGGCTTCTCCCCCGCTAAAGGTGCACCAAGAGTTCCTTCTTGGTTGTAAGCCATGAAGAAGTCTACCCAGATAATGTGCCCTACCACCAAGGCAGTCCATGAGTCATGCCGGGCACCTAGCCAGTTTCCATGTGGCTAAGCATGACCCGTATCTATCACAGAGATCATCAAGTTCCACCCTTGTCACGGGAATTTGAACCTACTAGAGCGAGGTCACAAATTTCCCTATCAAGGCCTACAACAAGAAATGCTCCCCTCGCTTCTCCAATGTACACGGTTCCATCATAGTCATCCGAGGAAAGGTCCTCCATGGTATTGGAAAAGAAGTCATCTTCTTTCCCATCCCTGCATACGGTCCATCTCCCAGATGCTCAATTCAAACACGAGCCATGTCTTCATGAAGAATCTCTAAGCGAGTGTCCTCCGTCCTCATCAATGTCTGCAATGCTTCCGATCCTGGTACCGCCTGCTCATAAAGTTCCTCCTCGATCATTGTCACTTCTGCAAAATTTTCATGTGGTTCATCCCCCAATGCCCGCAATGTGCTTGGTCCAGGTTCAACTTGTTCCACGAGTTCTTCCTCGATCATATCCGCATCCTCAACATCCTCCCCAGAATCATCCATCACCGATGTTTGCGATGTGCTTGGCCCTGGTCCAACCTGTTCATCAAGTTCGTCCTCGACTTCTACCACATCTGCAACATCCTTGTGAGAATCGTCCACCATCAATGCTTGTAATGTGCTTGGTCCTCGTCCAACTTGTTCATCAGCTTCTTCCTTGACTTCAATCACATCTACAACATCCTTTGGTTCGGCCACAGTGGGCTTCATGCCACCATGCTTCATCTTTCCAAGGTCTCTAAGCTTGAGTAGCTTATCAATTAACTTCCTTCGCTCTTCTTCCACCTTGTCCATTTCTGCTCGGAGAATTCTCACTTTCTTCATAAGTCGAAACATTTCATCTTTTCTCATGCCAGATGTCCTCCTCTTGCACGATGTATCAATGGTCCGACTCGCCTCATCAAACTCCTTTTCCACTTCCTTCGACTTCTCTTTAATTTCTTTGAAGTTCATTTCCAATGAAACAAACTCATCCATCAAGCTTCAATACCACCTGCAACGCTGCAACGGTATCCCTGCTCAATAATAATAATAATAATAATAATAATAATAATAATAAAGCCACAAAAATGTAGCTCTGATACCAACTGTCACGCCCTTATACCTGTCGTAGTCTCCCAACCGCTCTATAGACGGGTGCGGCACTACCTTATTTTTCTCTTTTCAAATACTCAATAAGTAGACTACGCCTAACTCAACACTTGTTTAATTAATCTTCCAAAGTGCTCCTGTGCGGAAATAAAACAGCAACAAACATCAATATCAAACCACATGAACGCCCATACATTCAAGGGAGGGGCAAATCCCGTTAATAAGTCTGCCCAGTATTATGCTTCAATAAATATGTACAATCTGCAATAACTATACAGCCAAGCCTCCATAAACCATTTATGCTTCTTGCCAAATGTGCTTGTACCTGGGTCTAGCCTTAACAGCTTCCCAACAGTGCAAAAAATCCAAAGGAACCCCAAAATTCCCTTTCAGAACATGTTTCTGAAGTCTGCGCGAATTCTGGTTCGAGTGGGTCACTCGGGCCACAGACGCCCTCGGCACCCTGAACGCGTTTCCGCACGCGGGTCACCGGGGTCACGGTCTGCACGCGTTTCCTGAACGCGTTCGACCCGACCCGACCCTGCTGAACGAACTCCGCGCCTTCAAACACTGTTCCGCGCGTCCGGAACGCGGGCGCGCTGCACGAACCCGACTCGACCTGAACGCGCCCGCCCTGAACACTGTTCTCCACGCGTCCTGCGGAAGGAACCCGACTCGACCATGCACTAAACACTGCACCGCACGCGCCCTGCGGAAGGAACCCGACTCGACCATGCACTAAACACTGCACCGCACGCGCCCTGCGGAAGGAACCCGACTCGACCCGCGGGTGAACGCCGAACGGGTTTTTACCCGACTCGACCCAGACTCCGTTTCCCTGCTGCGGCTTCGCCCTCCACCCTCGACCTTCGCTCTGGCTCGAGCATTAGCTTTCCAATGGTGGAATCAGTAAGATGTTGATGTCCTTCTTTCTTTCCTTTATCGTCCATCGCACGTCCTCCTTTCGTATGTGCCTTTGCCCACACATTGCTTCCATGGGTGGGGCTTGACCCATATGAGGCCGACCCCGTAAACGCCCATAAAGCC
>JAXQQM020083903.1:120000-132500 GCA_034641835.2 Pinus albicaulis
GCCCATCACCTCGTGTCTCAACATTCCAAGCCGCATAATCCTACGATGCACGCAAGATGCAAGGAAAAAGCCGACCACTCGAGCAAACAAATGGGCCACCACATCTATCAAGACCCCAAAGCCAACGCAGGGACAAACAACGTGCACTCTGAAAGGAATTCCATACCTTAATTTTACAACAAGGAGAACCCCGCTCCTCACATCGCCCAATGGAAAAAGCAAGCAAGAGGGGAAGCTTACAGCGAAAACCCCTCCACATTCCTCTTAAACGTATGCATCTCAACCCACAGTGCTGACATAGAAAGAGTACAAGCACAAGAAACCGGCACCGTAAAGAGCCAAACAATGAAGAGGACAGTCGTCTCAAGGAGCCACACACAAAAACCCATCCAATTCCGAGAACACGGAGCGAAGGGGGAATTGCTCACATATGCCTCCAAGGACGAGCATGGCCAACATTACCGCTCATGTGCTACCGAGTGGGGATGGAGAGAATGCGAATGTCGACCACCCTACAAATGACCCAAGGCCACTCTTCATGCACACCCGACAAGCTACTCAATTACCAACCCACCTTTCACACGAAAATCCAACCCCTCCCCCCACCGAAAGGGGAGGAGGTGAACAATATAGCGAGGAGCCGATTTCACGAAGCCAACGAGACAAAAGCCAACCTCTCCAACCCACCAAAAAGGGAGGAGGTGAACAATATGGCGAAGAGCCAACATCGACGGAGCCAACGAGCGAGCAAGGGGCACGAGAGCGACATAAGCGACCGGCCAGTTGTCTCAAGGAGCCACACAGAGCGACCTCGTCCACCTCTGAGAACACAGAGCGGAAGGGCAACTCTTTTCACATATGCCTCCCAGGACAAGCATGGCCAACGTTACCGCTCATGCGCTACCGAGTGGGGATGGAGAGAAGACGAGAGTCGACGACCCTACAAATGACCCAAGGCCACTCTTCAGGCACACCCGAACAAGCAACTCAGTTACCAACCCACCTTTCACACGAAAATCCAACCCCTCCCCCCACCGAAAGGGGGAGGAGGTGAACAATATACCGAGGAGCCGATTTCACGAAGCCAACGAGACAAAAGCCCACCTCTCCAACCCACCAAAAAGGGAGGAGGTGAAGAATATGTCGAAGAGCCAACATCGACGGAGCCAACGAGCGAGCAAGGGGCACGAGAGCGACATAGGCGACCGGCCAGTTGTCTCAAGGAGCCACACAGAGCGACCTCGTCCAACTCTGAGAACACAGAGCGGAAGGGTAACCTTTTCACATATGCCTCCCAGGACAAGCATGGCCAACATTACCGCTCATGCGCTACCGAGTGGGGATGGAGAGAAGACGAGAGTCGACGACCCTACAAATGACCCAAGGCCACTCTTCGTGCACACCCGAACAAGCAACCTGGCACCAACCCACCTTTCACACGAAAATCCAACCCCTCCCCCCACCGAAAGGGGAGGAGGTGAACAATATACCGAGGAGCCGATTTCACGAAGCCCACCTCTCCCACCCACCAAAAAGGGAGGAGGTGAACAATATGGCGAAGAGCCAACATCGACGGAGCCAACGAGCGAGCAAGGGGCACGAGAGCAACATAGGCGACCGGCCAGTTGTCTCAAGGAGCCACACAGAGCGACCTCGTCCAACTCTGAGAACACAGAGCGGAAGGGCAACTCTTTTCACATATGCCTCCCAGGACAAGCATGGCCAACGTTACCGCTCATGCGCTACCGAGTGGGGATGGAGAGAAGACCAGAGTCGACGACCCTACAAATGACCCAAGGCCACTCTTCGGTGCACACCCGAACAAGCAACTCGCGCTACCAACCCACCTTTCACACGAAAATCCAACCCCTCCCCCCACCGAAAGGGGAGGAGGTGAACAATATACTGAGGAGCCGATTTTACGAAGCCAACGAGACAAAAGCCCACCTCTCCAACCCACCAAAAGGGAGGAGGTGAACAATATGGCGAAGAGCCAACATCGACGGAGCCAACGAGCGAGCAAGGGGCACGAGAGCGACATAGGCGACCGGCCAGTTGTCTCAAGGAGCCACACAGAGCGACCTCGTCCAACTCTGAGAACACAGAGCGAAGGGTAACTCTTTTCACATATGCCTCCCAGGACAAGCATGGCCAACATTACCGCTCATGCGCTACCGAGTGGGGATGGAGAGAAGACGAGAGTCGACGACCCTACAAATGACCCAAGGCCACTCTTCAGGCACACCCGAACAAGCAACTCCGTTACCAACCCACCTTTCACACGAAAATCCAACCCCTCCCCCAACCGAAAGGGGAGGAGGTGAACAATATACCGAGGAGCCGATTTTACGAAGCCAACGAGACAAAAGCCCACCTCTCCAACCCACCAAAAAGGGAGGAGGTGAACAATATGGCGAAGAGCCAACATCGACGGAGCCAACGAGCGAGCAAGGGGCACGAGAGCGACATGGGCGACCGGCCAGTTGTCTCAAGGAGCCACACAGAGCGACCTCGTCCAACTCTGAGAACACAGAGCGGAAGGGTAACTCTTTTCACATATGCCTCCCAGGACAAGCATGGCCAACATTACCGCTTATGCGCTACCGAGTGGGGATGGAGAGAAGACGAGAGTCGACGACCCTACAAATGACCCAAGGCCACTCTTCAGGCACACCCGAACAAGCAACTCAGTTACCAACCCACCTTTCACACGAAAATACAACCCCTCCCCCCACCGAAAGGGGGAGGAGGTGAAAAATATACCGAGGAGCCGATTTCATGAAGCCAACGAGACAAAAGCCCACCTCTCCAACCCACCAAAAAGGGAGGAGGTGAAGAATATGGCGAAGAGCCAACATCGACGGAGCCAACGAGCGAGCAAGGGGCACGAGAGCGACATAGGCGACCGGCCAGTTGTCTCAAGGAGCCACACAGAGCGACCTCATCCAACTTTGAGAACACAGAGCAGAAGGGTAACTCTTTTCACATATGCCTCCCAGGACAAGCATGGCCAACATTACCGCTCATGCGCTACCGAGTGGGGATGGAGAGAAGATGAGAGTCGACGACCCTACAAATGACCCAAGGCCACTCTTCAGGCACACCCGAACAAACAACTCAGCTACCAACCCACCTTTCACACGAAAATCCAACCCCTCCCCCCACAAGCAAGCAAAACGGGAGGAGAAGAACAATATAGAGAAGAGCCGACATCGACAAAGCCAACGAGCGACATATCAAAACGCCGATTTCAACAGAGCAAACGTGCGACCAAGGGGCACGAGAGAGAGTTACCGGAGCGCCGATTTCAACAACGCCAACAGGCAGCCAGTCATCTCAAAGAGCCACACACAACAACCCCATCCAAATGCTAGAAAACAGAGTGGACGGGAGAGATTGCTCAAACATGCCTCCAAGGACAAGCATGGCCAATATTACCGCTCATATGCTACCGAGTGGTGATGGAGAGAAGAAAGTCGACGAATTTGCCAAATGACCCAAGGCCATTCTTCAAAGCACCCAAGCAGCAACTCAATTACCAACCCACCTTTCACACGAAAAGCAAAATCCGATAAGCGCACCCTGGACAAAACAGGCGACCCGAACGCTTCGTCCGTGCGGCCACCCGGGCGACACGTGAGCCCCCCCGATCGAACGCACATGGGAGCAAACGGCAAACGGGCCGCCCGGACGTGCACAAGGCACCCGGGCGGTCGCAACTTAGCAAATATGGCATCGGCGCCCTCGGGCCAAACGACCCGACCCGAACGGACGCCCTCACCCGGCACGCCCAAATGACCCGACCCGAATGAACGCCCTCACCCGGGGCGACACGACGCGCCCACCCGAACGGACGCACATGAGCAAACGGCAAACGGGCCGCCCGGACGTGCACAAGGCACCCGGGCGGTCACAACTTAGCAAATCTGACACGGGCGCCCTCGGGCCAAACGACCCGACCCGAACGGACGCCCTCACCCGGCACGCCCACCCGACCGAACGCCATCACCCGCCGCGACACGACACGCCCGACCCGAACGGGCCGTCACGGGAGCAAACGGCAACGGCAAGCGGGGCCGTGACGCCGTGCACAAGGCACCCAAGCACACGGCGTGCCCAACGACACGGCGCCGCCCAAACGACCCGACCCGAACGGACGCTCACCCTAAGACGCACACGACACGCCCACCCGTAAGGACGCACATGGGAAACGGCAAACGGGCCGCCCGGACGTGCACAAGGCACCCGGGCGGTCACAACTTAGCAAATCTGACACGGGCGCCCTCGGGCCAACCCACCCGACCCGAACGGACGCCCTCACCCGGCACGACACGACACGCCCACCCGAACGGTCGCACATGGGAGCAAACGGCAAACGGGCCGCCCGGACGTGCACAAGGCACCCGGGCGGTCACAACTTAGCAAATCTGACACGGGCGCCCTCGGTCCATACCACCCGACCCGAACGGACGCCCTCGCCCGGCACGACCACCCGAACGGACGCCCTCACCCGGCACGACACGACGCGCCCACCCAAACGGTCGCACATGGGAGCAAACGGCAAACGGCCCGCCCGGAAGTGCACAAGGCACCCGGGCGGTCACAACTTAGCAAATCTGACACGGGCGCCCTCGACCCGACCCGAACGGACGCCCTCGCCCGGCACGCCCACTCGAACGGTCGCCATCGTGCCGCACGACCAAACGACACGACACGAACGGACGCCCTCACCCGGCACGCCCACACGAACGGACGCCCTCACCCGGCGCGACACGGCACGCCCGACCAAACGAACGCACATGGGGGCAAACGGCAAACGGCCCGCCCGGACGTGCACAAGGCACCCGGGCGGTCACAACTTAGCAAATCTGACACGGGCGCCCTCGACCGGACCCGACCCGAACGGGCGCCCTCGCCCGGCACGCCCACTCGAACGGTCGCCATCGTGCCGCACGACCAAACGACACGACACGAACGGACGCCCTCACCCGGCACGCCCACACGAACGGACGCCCTCACCCGGCGCGACACGGCACGGCCGACCAAACGAACGCACATGGGAGCAAACGGCAAACGGCCCGCCCGGACGTGCACAAGGCACCCGGGCGGTCACAACTTAGCAAATCTGACACGGGCGCCCTCGGCCCGAACGACCCGACCCGACCCGAACGGACGCCCTCGCCCGGCACGCCCACCCCAACGGTCGCCATCGTGCCGCACGACCAAACGACCCGACCCGAACGGACGCCCTCACCCGGCACGACCGAACGGACGCACATTGGAGCAAACGGCAAACGGGGGCGCCGGACGTGCACAAGGCACCGGGCGGTCACAACTGGCTCGACACGGCGCCCTCGGGCCAAACGGCCGACCCGGCCGAGAACGGACGCCCCCTCGCCGACCGCCCACCCCCGAGAACGGACGCCATCGTGCGCACGACCAAACGACCCGACCGAACGGACGCCCTCACCGGCACGGCCAAGACGACCGTCCGAACGGACGCCCTCGCCGGCACGACCGAACGACCCGACCCGAACGGACGCCCATGGAAGCAAACGGCAAACGGGCCGCCCGGACGTGCACAAGGCACCCGGGCGGTCACAACTTAGCAAATTTGACACGGGCGCCCTCGGGCCAAACGACCCGACCCGACCCGAACGGACGCCCTCGCCCGGCACGACCGAACGACCCGACCCGAACGGACGCCCTCACCCGAACGGACGCCCTCACCGAACGGACGCCCTACACGGCACGGCCGACGACACGAACGCGAACGGACGCCCTCGCCGGCACGGCCGAACGACCCGACCGAACGGACGCCCTCGCCGGCCGACCGAACGCCCGAGCAAACGGACGCACATGGGAGCAAACGGCAAACGGGCCGCCCGGACGTGCACAAGGCACCCGGGCGGTCACAACTTAGCAAATTTGACACGGGCGCCCTCGGGCCAAACGACCCGACCCGACCCGAACGGACGCCCTCGCCCGGCACGCCCACCGAACGGACGCCCTCGCCCGGCACGACCGAACGACCCGGCCGACGAGGAGCGCCCTCACCGAACGGACGCCCTCACCGGCACGACCAAACGACCCGACCCGAACGGACGCCCTCACCCGGCACGACCGAACGACCCGACCCGAACGGACGCCCTCGCCGGCACGACCGAACGACCCGACCAAACGGACGCACATGGGAGCAAACGGCAAACGGGCCGCCCGGACGTGCACAAGGCACCCGGGCGGTCACAACTTAGCAAATTTGACACGGGCGCCCTCGGGCCCAACGACCCGACCCGACCCGAACGGACGCCCTCGCCCGGCACGCCCACCCGAACGGACGCCCTCGCCCGGCACGACCGAACGACCCGACCCGAACGGACGCCCTCACCCGAACGGACGCCCTCAACCGGCACGACCGAACGACCCGACCCGAACGGACGCCCTCGCCCGGCACGACCGAACGACCCGACCCGAACGGACGCCCTCGCCGGCACGGCCAGAACGGCAGGCCAAACGGACGCACATGGGAGCAAACGGCAAACGGAGCCGCCGGACGTGCCTGAAACACCGGGCGGTCACAACTTAGCAAATTTGACACGGGCGCCCTCGGGCCAAGCGGCCCGAGCAGGCCGAACGGACGCCCTCGCCGGCACGCCCACCCGAACGGACGCCCTCGCCGGCACCGACAGAACGACCGACCCGAACGGACGCCCTCACCGAGCACGGCCGGAACGACCGACCCGAACGGACGCCCTCGCCGGCACGGCCAGGAACGACCGACCAAACGGACGCACATGGGAGCAAACGGCAAACGGGCCGCCCGGACGTGCACAAGGCACCCGGGCGGTCACAACTTAGCACATCTGACACGGGCGCCCTCGGGCCAAACGCCCCGACCCGACCCGAACGGACGCCCTCGCCCGGCACGCCCACCCGAACGGACGCCATCGTGCCGCACGACCGGCGCCGGCAGGCCGAGCCGGACGCCCTCGCCGGCACGGCGAGCCGGCCCGACCCGAACGGACGCCCTCGCCCGGCACGACCGAACGGCCCGACCAAACGGACGCACATGGGAGCAAACGGCAAACGGGCCGCCCGGACGTGCACAAGGCACCCGGGCGGTCACAACTTAGCAAATTTGACACGGGCGCCCTCGGGCCAAACGACCAGACCCGACCCGAACGGACGCCCTCGCCCGGCACGCCCACCCGAACGGACGCCCTCGCCCGGCACGACCGAACGACCCGACCCGAACGGACGCCCTCACCCCAACGGACGCCCGCACCCGGCACGACCGAACGGACGCCCTCGCCCGGCACGACCGAACGACCCGCGTTTGGCTGGGCGAGTCGGGTGACCCAAGACTGGGCGCCTCTGCACGAACTGCACTACAGTGCGGAAGCCATTCCGGGAGCGTCCGGAGTCGGAATTGAGTGCCGTAAATTGCAAATGTGCGTATTGATGGGCCGCATCTAACCGTACAGTTGGGAAGCGGATTGGACACACAGGGAGCTTGAAGGACGGTCTAAACTGATTTGTAGTGCCGATTTGAGTGACCTGGCAGCACTTGGGCAATTTTGTGCAGGATATTCCCAAGGTGAATTCTGATGATTGTAAATGATTGTTGTAGGCTAGTTTGATGGTTGAAAAGCCTTAGGGCTTGGTCAAAAGGCTAACTTGCCTTGCCAAGGAGCAGAAGTGGCTTCTGCTGGATTGGAACTTATTATTTCATATTTATCATTATTAACAGGGAATTGCCCCTCCCTTGTATGTATGAGCATACTCGTGGATTGATAATGATGTTTATGTTTATTTCCGCATATCGAGAGAACCTTTGGTTAATAACTAACAAGTGTTGCTAAAGGCGTAGTCTATATACTTGAGTATTTGGAAAAAAAAAAAAGTACGGTAGTGCCGCACCCGTCTATAGCGTGGTTGAAAGACACCGAAGGTATAGGGGCGTGACAACTAGGCACACGGGCGGTCACAACTTAGCATTTTCGATACGGCCTCCCTCACACGACCCGAACCGAACGCGTTTCCTTGGGCACCCTCACACGGCACGACCTGACCCGCCCTAATGAGGGCACAAAGGAGCAAACGGCAATCGGGTCGCACGAACGTGCACAAGGCACAGGGGCGGTCACAACTTAGCATTTTTTATACGGCCTCCTTCACACGACCCGACCCGAACACGCTTCCTTGGGCGCCCTCACACGGCACGACCCGACCCGCCCGAACGAAGGCACAAGGGAGCAAACGGAAAACGGGTCGCACGAACGTGCACAAGGCACACGAGCAGTCACAACTTAGCATTTTTTATACGCCCCCCCCTCGCACGGCACGACCCGACCCGTCCCGCCCGAACGAAGGCACAAGGGAGCAAATCGGAAACTGGCCGCGCGAACGTGCACAAGGCACGCGGGCGGTCACAACTTAGCATTTTTTATACGGCCGCCCTCACACGACCCGACCCGAACGCGTTTCCTTGGGCGCCCTCACGCGACCCGACCCGACCGAACACGTTTCCCTGCTCGAAGGTATGCATCCCATAGTGCATCAAAATCAAGACCAGTCTCGATCTCAGTTCCTCAGTGAACCAGATACTGCAAGATCATTGTAGTATGAAGCCTCCAATGAATGGAACTCCACCATGAACTCCCACGCATCATCCTATCCAAAGCGTTGGCAAGCATACTTGTATTGCCCGCGAGTGCCACCACAAGTTGTTCTCACCCTGCAAGTCATATGAATGTGCTCGTAGGCTGCTCATCCAACCAATGTCTTGTTGCTCAAAGTGAACAACGTCCATCACCCCATCTATAAAAGATCTCCATGTAGCACCAACAATCGATCATGCTCAGCATATTCCTTCTTGACACTCCTCCATGATGCTCATAAGTGGGCACCCAGTAAGTGCACCTACATAATGTCTCCACATAATGTCCTGACATGCCCTCGTGTCAATGTACATGACTTTGGTTGCCCATGTGTCCATCAAGAGTAGACTCGCCTCAACCCTAGTCACCATCATGTGTATAGTGTACAGGCTAAGTGCCCTCGGTCACTTCTACCATCATCATCATGGGTACTTCCTCCAAGGCTTCTCCCCCGCTAAAGGTGCACCAAGAGTTCTTTCTTGGTTGTAAGCCATGAAGAAGTCTACCCAGACAATGTGCCCTACCACCAAGGCAGTCCATGAGTCATGCCGGGCACCTAGCCAGTTTCCATGTGGCTAAGCATGACCCGTATCTATCACAGAGATCATCAAGTTCCACCCTTGTCACGGGAATTCGAACCTACTAGAGCGAGGTCACAAATTTCCCTATCAAGGCCTACAACAAGAAATGCTCCCCTTGCTTCTCCAATGTACAAGGTTCCATCATAGTCATCGAGGAAAGGTCCTCCATGGTATTGGAAAAGAAGTCATCTTCTTTCCCATCCCTGCATACGGTCCATCTCCCAGATGCTCAATTGAAACACGAGTCATGTCTTCATGAAGAATCTCTAAGCGAGTGTCCTCCGTCCTCATCAATGTCTGCAATGCTTCCGATCCTGGTACCGCCTGCTCATAAAGTTCCTCCTCGATCATTGTCACTTCTGCAAAATCTTCATGTGGTTCATCCCCCAATGCCTGCAATGTGCTTGGTCCAGGTTCAACTTGTTCCACGAGTTCTTCCTCGATCATATCCGCATCCTCAAAATCCTCCCCAGAATCATCCATCACCGATGCTTGCGATGTGCTTGGCCCTGGTCCAACCTGTTCATCAAGTTCGTCCTCGACTTCTACCACATCTGCAACATCCTTGTGAGAATCGTCCACCATCAATGCTTGTAATGTGCTTGGTCCTGGTCCAACTTGTTCATCGGCTTCTTCCTTGACTTCAATCACATCTACAACATCCTTTGGTTCGCCCACAGTGGGCTTCATGCCACCATGCTTCATCTTTCCAAGGTCTCTAAGCTTGAGAAGCTTATCAATTAACTTCCTTCGCTCTTCTTCCACCTTGTCCATTTCTTCTCGGAGAATTCTCACTTTCTTCATAAGTCGAAACATTTCATCTTTTCTCATGCCAGATGTCCTCCTCTTGCACAATGTATCAATGGTCCAACTCGCCTCATCAAACTCCTTTTCCAATTCCTTCGACTTCTCTTTAATTTCTTTGAAGTTCATTTCCAATTCCTTCGACTTCTCCCAACCGCTCTATGGACGGGTGCGGCACTACCTTATTTTTCTCTTTTCAACTACTCAATAAGTAGACTACGCCTAACTCAACACTTGTTTAATTAATCTTCCAAAGTGCTCCTGTGTGGAAATAAAACAGCAATAAACATCAATATCAAACCACATGAACGCCCATACAATCAAGGGAGGGGCAAATCCCGTTAATAAGTCTGCCCAGTATTATGCTTCAATAAATATGTACAATTTGCAATAACTATACAGCCAAGCCTCCATAAACCATTTATGCTTCTTGCCAAATGTGCTTGTACCTGGGTCTAGCCTTAACAGCTTCCCAACAGTGCAAAAAATCCAAAGTAACCCCAAAATTCCCTTTCAGAACATGTTTCTGAAGTCTGCGCGAATTCTGGTTCGAGTGGGTCACTCGGGTCACAGACGCCCTCGGCACCCTGAATGCGTTTCCGCACGCGGGTCACCGGGGTCATGGTCTGCACGCGTTTCCTGGACGCGTTCGACCCGACCCGACCCTGCTGAACGAACTTCGTGCCTTCAAACACTGTTCCACACGTCCGGAACACGGGCGCGCTGCACGAACCCGACTCGACCTGAACGCGCCCGCCCTGAACACTGTTCTCCACGCGTCCTGCAGAAGGAACCCGACTCAACCATGCACTAAACACTGCACCGCATGCACCCTGCGGAAGGAACCTGATTCGACCTGCGGGTGAACGCCGAACGAGTTTTTACCCGACTCGACCCAGACTCCGTTTCCCTACTGCGGCTTCGCCCTCCACCTTCGACCTTCGCTCTGGCTCGAGCATTAGCTTGCCAATGGTGGAATCAGCAAGATGTTGATGTCCTTCTTTCTTTCCTTTATCTTCCATCGCACGTCCTCCTTTCGTATGTGCCTTTGCCCACACATTACTTCCACGGGTGGGGCTTGACCCATATGAGGCCGACCCAGTAAACGCCCATAAACGTCCCTCCTAAACGTTGCACGGTCACCGTGATAACGTTGCATAGTAGCCGAACGATGTTTTCCTCCGTCGGCGCGCCCGTCTAACCTTCCGTCGTGGTTTTCGTCGTTCATCGCATGTCCACCAAACGCTTCCAGCGCCTTCCGTCATCGTCCTCGGCTCGTGGGTCTTACAGGGGCGGTTTCCATCGCGGTGGGCGTATAATTGGACGGTGTCAATTGAACAGGGACATGGAAACCTTACATTTCGCACAGTTGGGCGACTGTCATCACGGCGGGGCGAGGAAACCTGTCACGCCCCTAGACCTTCGGTGACCTTTCAACCGTGCTATAGACGGGGTGCGGCACTACCGTACTTCTCCTTTTCGTAATACTCAAGTATGTAGACTACGCCTTTAGCAACACTTGTTAAATTACACCCAAATGTTCTTTCAATGTGCGGAAAACATGAACATCATCATCACATCCACAGTGTACGCCCATACATACAAGGGAGGGGCAACTCCCAGTTAGTAATGGGTCTGCCCGATAATATGTTTCATAAATACGAAATAGAGTATAAGTTCCAATCCGGCAAAAGACCCCCTTTGCTCTTTGGCAAGGCAAGTCACTTTTGTCCAAGCTTACAATGCTTGACAATCATTAACTAGCCCACAACAATCGTTTACAGCACTAGAATTCACCTCGGGAATATCCTGCATAAAACTGCCCAAGTGCTGCCGTGTCACTCGGGTCGGCACTGCAAATGGTTTCATACCTCCCCGCGAGCTCTCCGTCTGTCCAATCCGCTCCCCCATCTATGTGGTTAGCTCCGTCCCATCAAAACGCACCTGCTTCAACTTTCGGCACTCAATTCCGACTCACGATGCCTTCAGAACGACCTCTGAACTGAAGCTCGGATCGTGCAGACGCCCTGCGGAGAAGTTCCACACGCCCTGCACGTATGTCGCACGACTCGACCCGCGCGCTGCCCGACTCGACCCGTCCTGCGGTGCGGATGCCCTGCGGAGGAATTCCGCACGCCCTGCACGTCAACAACCCGGCTCGACCCGCGCTCGCCCTGCGTTCACCGCCGCCGTGTTTCCTTCACCAACGAGCTGTTGGCTTAGCTCGTGGTGCTCCAATGCGCTCGCACTCAGATGCTTGCTTGATCGTTGGTTGGATGAATTCTCCGTCATCCGCACAACGTATTAATACGCGTATCATGTGCGTGTCGTGGGTCACTCGGTCGACCCGAGACGACCCCCATCGTTCAGCTGTCCGCCCACTCGTGTAGCGTCGGCCGCTCAACTCGTGCGTCGGTTCTATGACTCCGGCTACGCTGTGACGTTTCGCCCGTAA
>JAXQQM020083903.1:137500-155000 GCA_034641835.2 Pinus albicaulis
GACAAGATCACCGCTTGCCGACGCACGCCACGAAACATCGCCTGCCACATTTCAGCCAACCGCACCGCATTGGGCACGGACGACCACCTCCGCTGCTCCCTACCATATTGCAAGGAGCGCGTTTGATTGGGATGCGACGCCCAGACAGACGTGCCCTCGGCCGAAGCCTCGGGCGCAAATTGCGTTCAAAAACTCGATGATTCACGGGATTCTGCAATTCACACTAAGTATCGCATTTCGCTACGTTCTTCATCGTAACAAGAGCCGAGATATCCGTTTCCGAGAGTCGTTTCCGTGTGTTACCAAAATATCGCACCCCCACGAGAAATGGCTAAAAGCCAACCCAACGTACAATGCGTCGCAACAAGCCCCCTTCCCCCTCGAGACAACCGCACTCCATAACACCCACTCACTAAAGGGAAGGGGCTCGAACAAGCAAGAAGAGCTGCTTTCCAAACCACATGCCTTTCAAAAAGGGTAGAATTGTAAAGAACGATGACCGAGAAGGACTAGGGTGGCCACCCCGAAAACTCGCACTTCTTTTCGTCCTTCACGAACATCAAGCCCACTACAACTCCCCCTTTTTTCTCCGTAAAGACGGGGGTCGGAACGAGGAAAGTAAGAAAAACACATGAAAGAAAGAGAAACAAAATTGTCCACCCACTCGAAGGAGGAGGCCCAAATAGATAACAAACACTTCGCGAGCCCCGCGCCCTCGCAAAAGGGGGGGAATCGCAAGGAACGACAATCGGGAAGGACTAGGGTGGCCAACCTAGGAGCTCGCGCTGCCTTTCATCCTTCGCGAATGCCAATCCTCAACGATTCACCCTTTTCTCCGTAAAGCTAGGGGCCGAAAGGAGGAAGAGAAAAAAGCAACCCAAAAAGAGAAAAGAAAAAAGAGAACCAAAACATGAACGAGGCTCAAACACAAAACAGCCTTTCAAGGCCCCGTGCCCTCGCAAAAAGGCGGGAACTGCACAGATCGACGACCGAGAAGGACTAGGGCGGCCACCCCAGCAGGAACTCGCACTGCTTTTTCATCCTTCCGAAAACGTCAAAATCCACGGCAATCCCACCTTTTCTCCGTAAAGCTAGGGGGAACAAACGAATCACAAGGGGAGGCTCAAACACAGTACAAGATTTTCCAAGCCCTGTGCCTTGGCAAAAAAGGGGGGAACTGCAAGGAACGACGACCGAGAAGGACTAGGGTGGCCAACCCGGGAGCTTGCACTGCTTTTCATCCTTCTCCGACAACGACCCACAACAATTCTCGCTTTTCTCCGTAAAGCTGGGGACCGGAAGGGAAGAAAACGACGACAAGAAAGAAATAAAAACCAAGCATTACCCACCATAACACTCGCGAAAAAAATCCAATTTGAGAGAAAGGGGGCCAAATTTCAAGCAACGCTAGCTAGAAAAACAGAGGGCCACTACCGCGCGAGGGGACGTTGGCTTAACCAAAAAGAAGGAAAACAAGGCACCCGATCAAAAGCATCCCACGTTTTCGCACCCTTCCACATACTACATTGCGACGCAACATCCTTTCTATCTACACGACATAACGAGCGACAATCAAGCAACCAAGCAGAGACAAGCCACAACCTAAACTGGACCACTAGAAAAGCCGAGGGCCCCGACGAGACAAGTGCCTAGAGCACGTTACTACTGAGAGGTAAACGACCCCCCAACCCACACAAGGCGTCAGACACAAAATGCACTAATAGCAAACCCACCCCGCTATTGCACCCCTCCGTGTACAGGGCACCCGACAACCTTTCCAGCCAAAAATTCGAGGGGGCCCAAACAACCGAAACTCCAAAGAGGAGTTATCGCAGGCTGACACTCAATGCCGGATAAAGCCCAGGGCCACAAATACGCCGGCGGTGCAACGTCACACCCTTAAAAGAGGGAAGCCCCCAAAGCGCACACCACAACGCTTTTGCAACAATCGACACATCCAAGAAATGACCAAGTCGCGCAAAAAAACCCACAATCCAAATGGTGAGGCCTAGGACATAACTTGCTTCCTACTTTTCCTTGGAAGGGGGGAGTGGCTCAAGAAAGGACGAGGAATTCCCTCAACACCAAAGGGGGACGAGAAAAGAATGCCACCTCGTGCCCATTGACGAGGAAACTTGCAATTTTCATGGAGCTCGAACCAAGGGAGGGCTATTTCATTACCTAGACCCAACCCTTCCGCGAGGGCATGTCAAGGAACAGTCGAGAGGACTAGGGTGGCCAGCCCAATGAATTTCTCCGCGCTTCATCCATCCCATATTTGACCCCACCCCGACATTTTCCCCTTGTGAAAGGGTTGAGGTAGGAAGCGCACGCGCAACCACTCCCTTGACCCAACCACCAACAAAAAGGCTCGCCCAAGAAAACACATAAACCACCGCCGCCGCCTTTTGGAGAGAACCAACTATGGAGGCCCACATCTTCTAATGAACAAAGGACCGAGCACCGCTGCTACGAACGAGTCTAAATTTTTCCATCATGTTTCCCAAGCACCTCGACTGCAGCAACCATGCCCCGCCGAATGGACCGTTGGAGAGGGGGCTCCCGGGCAACGAGCTTCCGAACCCCATACAAAAAACACATTAGGGGAAATAATAACAAAGGATGGGACAAGAATAAGCATCGCTTGCAAGTACATGAAACAACAAGCGTGAACTCAAGATAGGCAACTAAAAATGTTGCGAGTCTCTTTCGCAAGAGGCACCACCCCGACAAAGCATCAAACCCGCTCACCTAGAGACACACCACACGTTCCTAGATTACATACAATCGAAGCCCACACACAACCCAAACGAAAAACAAAACCCTGCTATCAATGATCCTACCGCAAGTTCACCTACGGTAACCTTGTTACGACTTCTCCTTCCTCTAAATGATAAGGTTCAACGAACTTCTCACGACGTCGACAGTGGCGAACCACCGTCGTCGACGCAATCCGAACACTTCACCGGATCATTCAATCGGTAGGAGCGACGGGCGGTGTGTACAAAGGGCAGGGACATAGTCAACACGAGTTGATGACACGCGCTTACTAGGAATTCCTCGTTGAAGACCAATAATTGCAATGGTCTATCCCCATCACGATGCAATTTGAGAAGATTTCCCGATGCTCTCGAACCAGGAAGAAAAAATAGTTGGCTGCATCAGTGTAGCGCGCGTGCGGCCCAGAAAATCTAAGGGCATCACAGACCTGTTATTGCCTCAAACTTCCATGGCCTAAACGGCCATAGTCCCTCTAAAAAGCTAGCCGCGAAGGGGAACCTCCGTGTAGCTAGTTAGCAGGCTGAGGTCTCGTTCGTTATCGGAATTAACCAGACAAATCACTCCACCAACTAAGAACAGCCATGCACCACCACCCATAGAATCAAGAAAGAGCTCTCAATCTGTCAATCCTTACTATGTTTGGACCTGGTAAGTTTCCCCGTGTTGAGTCAAATTAAGCCGCAGGCTCCACTCCTGGTGGTGCCCTTCCGTCAATTCCTTTAAGTTTCAGCCTTGCGACCATACTCCCCCCGAAACCCAAACACTCTGATTTCTCAGAAGGTGCTGGCGGAGTCCTTAGAGCAACATCTGATCGTCTTCGAGCCCCCAACTTTCGTTCTTGATTAATGAAAACGTCCGTGGCAAATGCTTTCACAGTGGTCCGTCTTTCATAAATCCAAGAATTTCACCTCTGACAATGAAATACGAATGCCCCCGACAGTCCCTATTAATCATTACTCTGGTCCCGAAGGCCAACACAATAGGACCAGACTCCTATCACGTTATTCCATGCTAATGTATTCAGAGCATAAGCTTGCTTTGAGCACTCTAATTTTTTCAAATTAACAGCGCCAGAGCCGCGACCCAACCAGGTAAGGCCAGGAGCACACCGCCAACAAAAGGGATGGAAGGGCAGGTGCACACCGAGTAGGCGGACCGACCTTTACGACCCAAGATCCAACTACGAGCTTTTTAACTGCAACAACTTAAATATACGCTATTGGAGCCGGAATTACCGCGGCTGCTGGCACCAGACTTGCCCTCCAATGGATCCTCGTTAAGGGATTTAGATTGTACTCATTCCAATTACCAGACTCGATGAGCCCAGTATTGTTATTTATTGTCACTACCTCCCCATGTCAGGATTGGGTAATTTTCACGCCTGCTGCCTTCCTTGGATGTGGTAGCCGTTTCTCAGGCTCCCTCTCCGGAATCGAACCCTAATTCTCCGTCACCCTTCACCACCATGGTAGGCCTCTATCCTACCATTGAAAGTTGATAGGGCAGAAATTTGAATGAAGCATCGCCAGCACAAGGGCTGTGTGATCCGTCGAGTTATCATGATTCACTGGAGAAGCGGGCAAGCCCGCACCGGCCTTTTATCTAAAAAATGCATCCCTTCCAAAGAGTCGGGACTTGGTGCACGTGTTAGCTCTAGAATTACTACGGTTATCTGAGTAGTATGGTACCATAAAAAAAACTATAACTGATTTAATGAGCCATCCGCAGTTTCACAGTCTGAATTAGTTCATACTTAGACATGCATGGCTTAATCTTTGAGACAAGCATATGACTACTGGCAGGATCAACTAGGTAGCACCCTCCCACTTCAAAGGGCATTCAAAGTTCTCTCTTACAGAGAGCCGACCTGAACACCCATCAAGTCAAGGAGAGTTCAACATATCATGTAAAGCTCTTATACCTTGCACCTCTTGCATCACCAAGAAGGGATTAGAGCCCACACACAGTACATGCCAAGGACATGCAAGACATCAAACGTAATGGACGATGGATGCAAGATCCACAAAGTGAAAAAATGGGTCAACCCGCCGAGTCACATTGCACCGAGGCTGCATAGGAGTTGGTAACCACCCCCCAACCAGCAAGGATGGCAAAAGCCTTATCTCCCATGACAGCCACAGTGAACAGACAAAGGGGAGAAAACAGGAACATGACTCTCTTAGAAATGCCCCCCAAACCCTCCTCTTCTCGCACCAAGGCCACCTAGGAGTCCACTCCGACAGCGGCAATAGTGGACCTCGAGCGCCTGCGGCGACCTCGATGCAAAGGCAAACAAATGGAGAAAGACCAACCGCACAATCTCTCTCTCTCTCTCTCTCTCTCTCTCTCTCTCTATCTCTATCTCAAACGCCTCCCAACCATCCCCGCCCCGCACCAAGGCCACCTAGGAGTCCACCCGGACAGCAGCAACGATGGACCTCGATCACTCGATCGCCTGCGGCGACCTTGATGCGAAAGCAAAGTAAGTAAATAAAGGGAGAGAAACCGACCCCACGACGTCTCTTAAAAATTCCCTGCAACCCTTCCCGCCCAGCAGGGAGGCCACCTAGGAGTCCACCCAGACAGCAGCAACAGCGGACCTCGATCACTTGATCACCTACGGGAACCTCACTGCAAAGGAAAAATAAGGAAGTAGAAGGAGAATGACCAAGTCAACAACCTCTATTAGAAATTCCACCTCAACCCACCCCGCCCCGCACCCAGGCCACCTAGGAGTCCACCCGGTCAGCAGCAACAGTGGACCTTGATCATTTGATCGCCTGCGGCACCCTCGATGCAAAAGGATGGAAATAAAACAAGAACGACCATTCCTGCAACCTCCCTTAAAAATTCCCCCCTCCAACCCTCCCCCCACCCCGCACTGAGACCACCTAGGAGTCCACCCGGACAGCAGCAACGGTGGACCTCGATCGCTTGATCGCCTGGGGCAACCTCGATGCGAAGGCAGAGGAAAAAAATGAATGCATATCAAGAGGCTCGCTACAAAAGGCATGAACATATCCGAACAAGAGGAGGGATCAGTCAGCCCCGCACCCCACACACCCTGCATACAAGCAACCTGGGAGATTGCCCCACCGACTTACCAACTGGACAATGAAAACTTCTCACCTGCAGCCACCTCCACACAGAGGAGGGAGGTCGAAGCATTCCACCTTCAAGTCCTCCTTCCAGATATAGCCTCCGCCATCAACGTAGCAAGCCTCCTCCCTGTTGGACCACAATCGCATGAGCGATCAACAAAACAAGAAATGCCCATCACCTTGTGTCTCAACATTCCAAGCCGCATAATCCTACGATGCACGCAAGATGCAAGGAAAAATCTGACCACTCGAGCAAACAAATGGGCCACCACATCTATCAAGACCTCAAATCCAACGCAGGGACAAACAACGTGCACTCTGAAAGGAATTCCAGACCTTAATTTTACAACAAGGAGAACCCCGCTCCTCACATCGCCCAATGGAAAAAGAAAGCAAGAGGGGAAGCTTACAGCGAAAACCCCTCCGCATTCCTTTTAAACGTATGCATCTCAACCCACAGTGCTGACATAGAATGAGTACAAGCACAAGAAACTGGCACTGTAAAGAGCCAAACAATGAAGAGGACAGTCGTCTCAAGGAGCCACACACAAAAACCCATCCAATTCCGAGAACATGGAGCGAAAGGGGAATTGTTCACATATGCCTCCAAGGACGAGCATGGCCAACATTACCGCTCATGTGCTACCGAGTGGGGATGGAGAGAATGCGAATGTCGACCACCCTACAAATGACCCAAGGAAATTCTTCAGGCACACCTGACAAGCTACTCAATTACCAACCCACCTTTCACACGAAAATCCAACCCCTCCCCCCACCAAAAGGGGAGGAGGTGAACAATATAGCGAGGAGCCAATTTCACGAAGCCAACAAGACAAAAGCCCACCTCTCCAACCCACCAAAAAGGGAGGAGGTGAACAATATAGCGAAGAGCCAACATCAACGGAGCCAACGAGGGAGCAAGGGGCATGAGAGCGACATAGGCGACTGGCCAGTTGTCTCAAGGAGCCACACAGAGCGACCTCATCCAACTCTGAGAACAGAGAGCGGAAGGGTAGCTCTTTTCACATATGCCTCCCAGGACGAGCATGGCCAACATTATCGCTCATGCGCTATCGAGTGGGAATGGAGAGAAGATGAGAGTCGACGACCCTACAAATGACCCAAGGACACTCTTCAGGCACACCCGACACAAGCAACTCAATTTACCAACCCACCTTTCACACGAAAATCCAACCCCTCCCCCCACTGAAAGGGGAGGAGGTGAACAATATACCGAGGAGCCGATTTCATGAAGCCAACGAGACAAAAGCCCACCTCTCCAACCCACCAAAACGGGAGGAGGTGAACAATATAGTGAAGAGCCAACATCGACGGAGCCAACGAGCGAGCAAGGGGCACGAGAGCGACATAGGCGACCGGCCAGTTGTCTCAAGGAGCCACACAGAGCAACCTCATCCAACTCTGAGAACACAGAGCGGAAGGGTAACTCTTTTCACATATGCCTCCCAGGACAAGCATGGCCAACATTACCGCTCATGCGCCACCGAGTGGGGATGGAGAGAAGACGAGAGTCGACGACCCTACAAATGACCCAAGGCCACTCTTCAGGCACACCCGAACAAGCAACTCAGTTACCAACCCACCTTTCACACGAAAATCCAACCCCTCCCCCCACCGAAAGGGGAGGAGGTGAAAAATATACCGAGGAGCCGATTTCACGAAGCCAACGAGACAAAAGCCCACCTCTCCAACCCACCAAAAAGGGAGGAGGTGAACAATATAGCGAAGAGCCAACATCGACGGAGCCAACGAGCGAGCAAGGGGCACGAGAGCGACATAGGCGACCGGCCAGTTGTCTGAAGGAGCCACACAGAACGACCTCATCGAACTTTGAGAACACAAAGCGGAAGGGTAACTCTTTTCACATATGCCCTACAACACAGAGCGGAGAGGAGACGAGAGTCGACGACCTTACAAATGACCCAAGGCCACTCTTCAGGCACACCCGAACAAGCAACTCAGTTACCAACCCACCTTTCACACGAAAATCCAACCCCTCCACCCACCAAAAGGGGAGGAGGTGAAAAATATAGCGAGGAGTCGATTTCACGAAGCCAACGAGACAAAAGCCCACCTCTCCAACCCACCAAAAAGGGAGGAGGTGAACAATATAGCGAAGAGCCAACATCGACGGAGCCAACGAGCGAGCAAGGGGCACGAGAGCGACATAGGCGACCGGCCAGTTGTCTCAAGGAGCCACAAAGAGCGACCTCGTCCACCTCTGAGAACACAGAGCGGAAGGGTAACTCTTTTCACATATGCCTCCCAGGACAAGCATGGCCAACATTACCGCTCATGCGCTACCGAGTGGGGATGGAGAGAAGACGAGAGTCGATGACCCTACAAATGACCCAAGGCCACTCTTCAGGCACACCCGAACAAACAACTCAATTACCAACCCACCTTTCACACGAAAATCCAACCCCTCCCCCCACAAGCAAGCAAAACGGGAGGATAAGAACAATATAGAGAAGAGCCGACATCGACAAAGCCAACGAGCGACATATCAAAACGCTGATTTCAACAGAGCAAACGTGCGACCAAGGGGCACGAGAGAGAGTTACCGGAGCGCCGATTTCAACAACGCCAACAAGCAGCCAGTCATCTCAAAGAGCCACACACAACAACCCCATCCAAATGTTAGAAAACAGAGTGGACGGGAGAGATTGTTCAAACATGCCTCCAAGGACAAGCATGGCCAACATTACCGCTCATATGCTACCGAGTGGTGATGGAGAGAAGAAAGTCGACGACCCTACAAATGACCCAAGGCCATTCTTCAGGCACAACCGAGCAAAACAACTCAATTACTAACCCACCTTTCACACGAAAAGCAAAATCTGATAAGCGCACCCTCGGACAAAACAGGGCGACCCGAACGCCCCCGTCCGTGCGCCCTCACCCGGGGCGACACGGAGCGCCCCCCCGATCGGACGCACATGGGAGCAAACGGCAAACGGGCCGCCCGGACGTGCACAAGGCACCCGGGCGGCCGCAACTTAGCAAATATGGCACCGGCGCCCTCGGGCCAAACGACCCGACCCGAACGGACGCCCTCACCCGGCACGCCCAAATGACCCGACCCGAATGAACGCCCTCACCCGGGGCGACACGACGCGCCCACCCGAACGGATGCACATGGGAGCAAACGGCAAACGGGCCGCCCGGACGTGCACAAGGAACCCGGGCGGTCACAACTTAGCAAATCTGACACGGGCGCCCTCGGGCCAAACGACCCGACCCGAACGGACGCCCTCACCCGGCATGCCCACCCGAACGAACGCCATCACCCGGCGCGACACGACACGCCCGACCCGAACGGACGCTCATGGGAGCAAACGGCAAACGAACCGCCCGGACGTGCACAAGGCACCCGGGCGGTCACAACTTAGCAAATCTGACACGGGCGCCTTCGGCCCGAACGGCCCGACCCGAACGGACGCCCTCACCCGGCACGACACGACACGCCCACCCGAAAGGACGCACATGGGAGCAAACGGCAAACGGGCCGCCCGGACGTGCACAAGGCACCCGGGCGGTCACAACTTAGCAAATCTGACACGGGCGCCCTCGGGCCAAACGACCCCACCCGAACGGACGACCTCACCTGGCACGCCCGCCCGAACGGTCGCCATCGACCCGCACGACACCGCGCCCACCGAACGGATGCCCTCACCCGCACGACATGGCGTGCCCACCAACGAACGCTCACCCTAAGACGACACGCGCGCCCACCCGAACGCACGCATATGGGAGCGAATAAAGAACGAAGCCGCTTCGACGCAATAAAACAACCAAAGCAATACAACTTAGCAAATCTGACACGGCGCCTTCGGCCCAAGAGACTCGACACGAACGATCGCTCACTCGGCACGATACGACAGACACGACTAAAACGGACGAACATGGGAGTTAAACAAAGACCCGCTCTTGACGTGGGCAAAAGGTCACCGGGGCAAATACAACTTAGCAAATCTATCATGGTGCCTCTTTGCCAAACCACCCGACCTTGAACGGACGACCTTCACCTCAGAAGATGACCAAACGACCCGACCCGAACGGACCCCCTCACCCGGCACGACACGACGCGCCCACCCGTAAGGACGCACATGGGAGCAAACGGCAAACGGGCCGCCCGGACGTGCACAAGGCACCCGGGAGGTCACAACTTAGCAAATCTGACACGGGCGCCCTCGGTCCATACCACCCGACCCGAACGGACGCCCTCGCCCGGCACGACCACCCGAACGGACGCCCTCACCCCGCACGACACGACGCGCCCACCCAAACGGTCGCACATGGGAGCAAACGGCAAACGGCCCGCCCGGACGTGCACAAGGCACCCGGGCGGTCACAACTTAGCAAATCTGACACGGGCGCCTGCCAACGACCCGGTTCGACTCCAAACGGATGCTCTCGGCTTCTAAGACGCCCACCCGAACGGACGCCCTCGCCCGGCACGACCGAACGACCCGACCCGAACGGACGCCCTCACCCTACATCACCGCCGAACGACCCGACCAAACGGACGCACATGGGAGCAAATCTGAACGGAAGGCAATGTGATTGGCAGGACAAGGTACCCGGCGGCCGCACTTAGCAATTCGACACGGCTTTCTCGCTCAAACGACCCGACCCGACCCGAACGGACGCCCTCGCCCGGCACGACCGAACAACCCGACCCGAACGGACGCCCTCGCCCGGCACGACCGAACGACCCGACCAAACGGACGCACATGGGAGCAAACGGCAAACGGGCCGCCCGGACGTGCACAAGGCACCCGGGCGGTCACAACTTAGCAAATTTGACACGGGCGCCCTCGGGCCAAACGACCCGGCCCGACCCGAACGGACGCCCTCGCCCGGCACGCCCACCCGAACGGACGCCCTCGCCCGGCACGACCGAACGACCCGACCCGAACGGACGCCCTCACCCGAACGGACGCCCTCACCTGGCACGACCGAACGACCCGACCCGACTCCGAACGGACCTCCTCAACCTCGCATGACCAAGGTATCAAACCCGACCCGAACCCGAACGGACACCTCACCCGAAGACGCCCACCCGACCCGACCCGACCCGAACGGACGCCCTCACCCGCCACGACCAAACGACCCGACCCGAACGGACGCCCTTGGGCCAAACGACCCGAACGGACGCCCTCACCCGCCACGACCAAACGACCCGACCCGAACGGACGCCCTTGGGCCAAACGACCAGAACGGACGCCCTCACCCGCCACGACCAAACGACCCGACCCGAACGGACGCCCTCACCCGGCACGACCGAACGACCCGACCCGACCCGAACGGACGCACATGGGACCAAACGGCAAACGGGCCGCACGGACGTGCACAAGGCACCCGGGCGGTCACAACTTAGCAAATCTGACACGGGCGCCCTCCGACCAAACGGCCCGGCCCGGACGGACGCCCTCACCCGGTGCCACACGACCCGCCCGACCGAACGAACGCACATGGGAGCAAACGGCAAACGGGTCGCTCGGACGTGCACAAGGCACCCGGGCGGTCACAACTTAGCAAATCTGATACGGGCGCCCTCGGCCCAAACGACTCGACCCGAACGCCTTTGGCCGGGCGCCCTCACTCGACGTGCCCGACCCGACCCGAACGCGTTTGGCTGGGCGAGTCGGGTGACCCAAGACTGGGCGCCTCTGCACGAACTGCACTACAGTGCGGAAGCCATTCCGGGAGCGTCCGGAGTCGGAATTGAGTGCCGTAAATTGCAGAATGTGCGTATTGACGGGCCGTATCTAACCGTACAGTTGGGAAGCGGATTGGACACACAGGGAGCTCGAGGGACGGTCTAAACTGATTTGTAGTGCCGATTTGAGTGACCCGGCAGCACTTGGGCAGTTTTGTGCAGGATATTCCCAAGGTGAATTCTGATGATTGTAAATGATTGCCGTAGGCTAGTTTGATGGTTGACAAGCCTTAGGGCTTGGTCAAAAGGCTAACTTGCCTTGCCAAGGAGCAGAAGTGGCTTCTGCTGGATTGGAACTTATTATTTCATATTTATCATTATTAACAGGGAATTGCCCCTCCCTTGTATGTATGAGCATACTTGTGGATTGATAACGATGTTTATGTTTATTTCCGCATATGGAGAGAACCTTTGGTTAATAACTAACAAGTGTTGCTAAAGGCGTAGTCTATATACTTGAGTATTTGGAAAAAGAAAAAAGTACGGTAGTGCCGCACCCGTCTATAGCGTGGTTGAAAGACACCGAAGGTATAGGGGCGTGACAACTAGGCACACGGGCGGTCACAACTTAGCATTTTCGATACGGCCTCCCTCACACAACCCGACCCGAACGCATTTCCTTGGGCGCCCTCACACGGCACGACCTGACCCGCCCTAACGAGGGCACAAAGGAGCAAACGGCAATCGGGTCGCACGAACGTGTACAAGGCACAGGGGCGGTCACAACTTAGCATTTTTTATACGGCCTCCCTCACACGACCCGACCCGAACACATTTCCTTGGGCGCCCTCACACGGCACGACCCGACCCGCCCGAACGAAGGCACAAGGGAGCAAACGGAAAACGGGTCGCACGAATGTGCACAAGGCACACGAGCAGTCACAACTTAGCATTTTTTATACGGCCCCCCCTCGCACGGCACGACCCGACCCGACCCGCCCGAACGAAGGCACAAGGGAGCAAATCGGAAACTGGCCGCGCGAATGTGCACAAGGCACGCGAGCGGTCACAACTTGGCATTTTTTATATGGATGCCCTCACACGACCCGACCCGAACGCGTTTCCTTGGGTGCCCTCACGCGACCCGACCCGACCGAACGCGTTTCCCTGCTCGAAGGTATGCATCCCATAGTGCATCAAAATCAAGACCAGTCTCGATCTCAGTTCCTCAGTGAACCAGATACTACAAGATCATTGTAGTATGAAGCCTCCAATGAATGAAACTCCATCATGAACCCCCACGCATCATCCTATCCAAAGCGTTGGCAAGCATGCTTGTATTGCCCACGAGTGCCACCACAAGTTGTTCTCACCCTGCAAGTCATATGAATGTGCTCGTAGGCTGCTCATCCAACCAATGTCTTGTTGCTCAAAGTGAACAACGTCCATCAGACCATCTATAAAAGATATCCATGTAGCACCAACAATCAATCATGCTCAGCATATTCCTTCTTGACACTCCTCCATGATGCTCATAAGTGGGCACCCAGTAAGTGCACCTGCATAATGTCTCCACATAATGTCCTGCCATGCCCTCGTGTCAATGTACATGACTTTGGTTTCCCATGTGTCCACCAAGAGTAGACTCGCCTCAACCCCAGTCACCATCATGTGTATAGTGTACAGGCTAAGTGCCCTCGGTCACTTCTACCATCATCATCATGGGTACTTCCTCCAAGGCTTCTCCCCCGCTAAAGGTGCACCAAGAGTTCCTTCTGGGTTGTAAGCCATGAAGAAGTCTACCCAGACAATGTGCCCTACCACCAAGGCAGTCCATGAGTCATGCCGGGCACCTAGCCAGTTTCCATGTGGCTAAGCATGACCCGCATCTATCACAGAGATCATCAAGTTCCACCCTTGTCACGGGAATTTGAACCTACTAGAGCGAGGTCACAAATTTCCCTATCAAGGCCTACAACAAGAAATGCTCCCCTTGCTTCTCCAATGTACAAGGTTTCATCATAGTCATCCGAGGAAAGGTCCTCCATGGTATTGGAAAAGAAGTCATCTTCTTTCCCATCCCTGCATGCGGTCCATCTCCCAGATGCTCAATTGAAACACGAGCCATGTCTTCATGAAGAATCTCTAAGCGAGTGTCCTCCGTCCTCATCAATGTCTGCAATGCTTCCGATCCGGGTACCGCCTGCTCATAAAGTTCCTCCTCGATCATTGTCACTTCTGCAAAATTTTCATGTGGTTCATCCCCCAATGCCTGCAATGTGCTTGGTCCAGGTTCAACTTGTTCCACGAGTTCTTCCTCGATCATATCCGCATCTTCAACATCCTCCCCAGAATCATCCATCACCGATGCTTGCGATGTGCTTGGCCCTGGTCCAACCTGTTCATCAAGTTCGTCCTCGACTTCTACCACATCTGCAACATCCTTGTGAGAATCGTCCACCATCAATGCTTGTAATGTGCTTGGTCCTGGTCCAACTTGTTCATCAGCTTCTTCCTTGACTTCAATCACATCTACAACATCCTTTGGTTTGGCCACAGTGGGCTTCATGCCACCATGCTTCATCTTTCCAAGGTCTTTAAGCTTGAGAAGCTTATCAATTAACTTCCTTCGCTCTTCTTCCACCTTGTCCATTTCTGCTCGGAGAATTCTCACTTTCTTCATAAGTCGAAACATTTCATCTTTTCTCATGCCAGATGTCCTCCTCTTGCACAATGTATCAATGGTCCCACTCGCCTCATCAAACTCCTTTTCCACTTCCTTCGACTTCTCTTTAATTTCTTTGAAGTTCATTTCCAATGAAACAAACCTATCCATCAAGCTTCAATACCACCTCGCAACGCCGCAACGTATCCCCGCTCACGATCACAGTTTACAAAATGTAGTATGGAGACCAATCAATACGCCCTTATTGATCTTGCCTATAGGGTACTTCCAACTGGCTTATGGACGGTGCGTACTACCTTTATTTTTCTCTTTTCAAATACTCAATAAGTAGACTACGCCTAACTCAACACTTGTTTAATTAATCTTCCAAAGTGCTCCTGTGCGGAAATAAAATAGCAATAAACATCAATATCAAACCACATGAACGCCCATACATTCAAGGGAGGGGCAAACCCGTTAATAAGTCTGCCCAGTATTATGCTTCAATAAATATGTACAATATGCAATAACTATACAGCCAAGCCTCCATAAACCATTTATGCTTCTTGCCAAATGTGCTTGTACCTGGGTCTAGCCTTAACAGCTTCCCAACAGTGCAAAAAATCCAAAGGAACCCCAAAACTCCCTTTCAGAACATGTTTCTGAAGTCTGCGCGAATTCTGGTTCGAGTGGGTCACTCGGGTCACAGACGCCCTCGGCACCCTGAACGCGTTTCCGCACGCGGGTCACCGGGGTCACGGTCTGCACGCGTTTCCTGAACGCGTTCGACCCGACCCGACCCTCCTGAACGAACTCCGCGCCTTCAGACACTGATCCGCGCGTCCGGAACGCGGGCGCGCCGCACGAACCCGACTCGACCTGAACGCGCCCGCCCTGAACACTGTTCTCCACGCGTCCTGCGGAAGGAACCCAACTCGACCATGCACTAAACACTGCACCGCACGCGCCCTGCGGAAGGAACCCGACTCGACCTGCGGGTGAACGCCGAACGGGTTTTTACCCGACTTGACCCAGACTCCGTTTCCCTGCTGCGGCTTCGCCCTCCACCCTCGACCTTCACTCTGGCTCGAGCATTAGCTTGCCAATGGTGGAATCAGCAAGATGTTGATGTCCTTCTTTCTTTCCTTTATCGTCCATCGCACGTCCTCCTTTCATATGTGCCTTTGCCCACACATTGCTTCCATGGGTGGGGCTTGACCCATATGAGGCCGACCTAGTAAACGCCCATAAAGCCTTGGTTATGACGTGGCATTTCCTCCTTAACGTCGGCTTGCCACCACGGCTGGCCTATAAAACCTCCAAGCCAACACACAGCCATTTTTGGACGCGTTTATGCACGTCGCTCCTAAACGTCGCACGGTCACCGTGATAACGTTGCATAGTAGCCGAACGATGTTTTCGTCCGTCGGCGCGCCCATCTAACCTTCCGTCGTGGTTTTTGTCGTTCGTCGCATGTCCACCGAACGCTTCCAACGCCTTCCGTCGTCGTCCTTGGCTCGTGGGTCTTACAGGGGCGGTTTCCGTCGCGGCGGGCGTATAATTGGACGGTGTCCATTAAGAAGGGACATGGAAACCTTACATTTCACACAGTTGGGTGACTGTCGTCACGGCGGGGCGAGGAAACCTGTCACGCCCCTAGACCTTCGGTGACCTTTCAACCGTGCTATAGACGGGGTGCGGCACTACCGTACTTCTCCTTTTCGTAATACTCAAGTATGTAGACTGCGCCTTTAGAAACACTTGTTAAATTAGTTAATCAAATGTTCTTTCAATGTGCGGAAAACATGAACATCATCATCACATCCACAGTGTACGCCCATACATACAAGGGAGGGGAAACTCCCAGTTAATAATGGGTCTGCCCGATAATATGTTTCATAAATACGAAATAGAGTATAAGTTCCAATCCAGCAAAAGACCCCCTTTGCTCTTTCGCAAGGCAAGTCACTTTTTGTCCAAGCTTACAATGCTTGACAATCATTAACTAGCCCACAACAATCGTTTACAGCACTAGAATTCACCTCGGGAATATCCTGCATAAAACTGCCCAAGTGCTGCCGTGTCACTCGGGTCGGCACTGCAAATGATTTCAGACCTCCCCGCGAGCTCTTCGTCTGTCCAATCCGCTCCCCCAGCTATGTGGTTAGCTCCGTCCCATCAAAACGCACCTGCTTCAACTTTCGGCACTCAATTCCGACTCACGATGCCTTCAGAACGACCTCTGAACTGAAGCTCGGATCGTGCTGACGCCCTGCGGAGAAGTTCCGCACGCCCTGCACGTATGTCGCACGACTCGACCCGCGCGCTGCCCGACTCGACCCGTCCTGCGGTGCGGATGCCCTGCGGAGGAATTCCGCACGCCCTGCACGTCAACAACCTGGCTCGACCCGCGCTCGCCCTGCGTTCACCGCCGCCGTGTTTCTTTCACCAACGAGCTGTTGGCTTAGCTCGTGGTGCTCCAATGCGCTCGCACTCAGATGCTTGCTTGATCGTTGGTTGGATGACTTCTCCGTCATCCGCACGACGTATTAATACGCGTATCATGTGCGTGTCGTGGGTCACTCGGTCGACCCGAGACAACCCCCATCGTTCAGCTGTCCGCCCACTCGTGTAGCGTCGGCCGCTCAACTCGTGCGTCGGTTCTATGACTCCGGCTACGCTGTGACGTTTCGCCTGTAACGTCGCTTTTTCCAATGCCACCGCCGGCTTTGTGCGACGCGCCCGTGCCGCTCGCCGCCACACACCCGCGCCCGTGCGGTTACTGTGCGGCGGCTCGCCCGTAACGTCGCACGGCGCCCGAATGCCCGACGGGCGCGCCCTTTACCACGAACGCACCTCATGAAGTCTTGGGGCCTTACAAAACCCAACCTTCCCCGCATTTGGACAGCTTCCGCCGTGATGAGGCGTGGAAACCCCAAGTTCCGGAGACGGACCAGGGGAGCGGTTTTCATCGTCCCGCGAAATGGGAGCCCCAAGTTCACCAGGCTTGGGCGGTTCTTCGCCGTGCCGCGCGACAGAAACCATGAGTTCCATAAACTTGGGTGATTACGGTCGTGCCGCGACATGGAAACCCAAGTTCCCCTGACGAGGGTCGCGGTTTTCATCAGGGCGACAGATGGAAACCGCAAGGTTCCCAGAACTAGGCCGTTTCCCTCGTGCCACGAAACAGAAGCCCCAAAGTTCTGCAGGCTTGGGCGGTTCTCCATTGTGCCGCGACATGGAAACCCAAAATTGGGTGGTATCCGT
>JAXQQM020083903.1:160000-175000 GCA_034641835.2 Pinus albicaulis
CAAACACTTCGCGAGCCCCGCACCCTCGCAAAAGGGGGGGAATCGCAAGGAACGACAATCGGGAAGGACTAGGGTGGCCAACCCAGGAGCTCGCACTGCCTTTCATCCTTTGCGAATGCCAATCCTCAACGATTCACCCTTTTCTCCGTAAAGCTAGGGGCCGAAAGGAGGAAGAGAAAAAAGCAACCCAAAAAGAGAAAAGAAAAAAGAGAACCAAAACATGGCCAAGGCTCAAACACAAAACAGGCTTTCAAGGCCCCGTGCCCTCACAAAAAGGCGGGAACTGCACAGATCGACGACCGAGAAGGACTAGGGCGGCCACCCCAGCAGGAACTCGCACTGCTTTTTCATCCTTCCGAAAACGTCAAAATCCACGGCAATCCCACCTTTTCTCCGTAAAGCTAGGGGGAACAAAACGAATCACAAGGGGAGGCTCAAACACAGCAGCACAAGATTTTCCAAGCCCTGTGCCTTAGCAAAAAAGGGGGGAACTGCAAGGAACGACGACCGAGAAGGACTAGGGTGGCCAACCCGGGAGTTTGCACTGCTTTTCATCCTTCTCCGACACTGACCCACAATAATTCTCGCTTTTCTCCGTAAAGCTGGGGACCGGAAGGGAAGAAAAAGACGACAAGAAAGAAAGAAAAACCAAGCATTACCCACCATAACACTCGTGACAAAAATCCAATTTGAGAGAAAGGGGGCCAAATTTCAAGCAACGCTAGCTAGAAAAACAGAGGGCCACCGCCGCATGAGGGGACGTTGGCTTAACCAAAAAGAAGGAAAACAAGGCACCCAATCAAAAGCATCCCACGTTTTCATACCCTTCCACATACTACATTGCGACGCAACATCCTTTCTATCTACACGACATAATGAGCGGCAATCAAACAACCAAGAAGAGACAAGCCACAAGCTAAACTTGACCACTAGAAAAGCCGAGGGCCCCGACGAGACAAGTGCCTAGAGCACGTTACTACTGAGAGGTAAACGACCCCCCAACCCACACAAGGCTTCAGAAAAAAAATGCACTAATAGCAAACCCACCCCGCTATTGCACCCCTCCGTGTACAGGGCACCCAACAACCTTTCCAGCCAAAAATTCAAGGGGGCCCAAACAACCGAAACTCCAAAGAGGAGTTATCGCAGGCTGACACTCAATGCTGGATAAAGCCCAGGGCCACAAATACGTCGGCGGTGCAACGTCACACACTAAAAAGAGGGAAGCCCCCAAAGCGCACACCAAAATGCTTTTGCAACAATCGACACATCCAAGAAATGACCAAGTCACGCAAAAAAACCCACAATCCAAATGGTGAGGCCTAGGACATAACCTGCTTCCTACTTTTCCTTGGAAGGGGGGAGTGGCTCAAGAAAGGACGAGGAACTCCCTCAACACCAAAGGGGGACGAGAAAAGAATGCCACCTCGTGCCCATTGACGAGGAAACTTGCAATTTTGATGGAGCTCGAACCAAGGGAGGGCTATTTCATTACCTAGACCCAACCCTTCCGCGAGGGCATGTCGAGGAACAGTCGAGAGGACTAGGGTGGCCAGCCCAACGAATTTCTCCGCGCTTCATCCATCCCATATTTGACCCCACCCCCACATTTTCCCCTCGCGAAAGGGTTGAGGTAGGAAGCGCACGCGCAACCACTCCCTTGACCCAACCACCAACAAAAAGGCTCGCCCAAGCAAACACATAAACCACCGCCACCGCCTTTTGGAGAGAACCAACTATGGAGGCCCACATCTTCCAACGAACAAAGGACCGAGCACCGCCGCTACGAACGAGTCTGAATTTTTCCATCGTGTTTCCCAAGCACCTCGACTGCAACAACCATGCCCCGCCGAACGGACCATTGGAGAGGGGGCTCCCGGGCAACGAGCTTCCGAACCCCATACAAAAAACACATTAGGGGAAATAATAACAAAGTATGGGACAAGCACAAGCATCTCTTGCAAGTACACGAAACAACAAGCATGAACTCAAGATAGGCAACTAAAAATGTTGCGAGTCTCTTTCGCAAGAGGCACCACCCCGACAAAGCATCAAACCCGCTCACCTAGAGACACACCACACGTTCCTAGATTACATACAATCAAAACCCACACACAACCCAAACGAAAAAACAAAACCCTGCTATCAATGATCCTACCGCAGGTTCACCTACGGTAACCTTGTTACAACTTCTCCTTCCTCTAAATGATAAGGTTCAATGAACTTCTCACGACGTCGACAGCGGCGAACCACCGTCGTCGACGCAATCCGAACACTTCACCGGATCATTCAATCAGTAGGAGCTACGAGCGGTGTGTAAAAAGGGCAGGGACGTAGTCAACACGAGTTGATGACACGCGCTTACTAGGAATTCCTCGTTGAAGACCAATAATTGCAATGGTCTATCCCCATCACGATGCAATTTGAGAAGATTTTCCAATGCTCTCGAACCAGGAAGAAAAAATCGTTGGCTGCATCAGTGTAGCGCGCGTGCGGCCCAGAACATATAAGGGCATCACAGACCTGTTATTGCCTCAAACTTCCATGGCCTAAACGGCCATAGTCCCTATAAGAAGCTGGCCGTGAAGGGGAACCTCCACGTAGCTAGTTAGCAGGCTGAGGTCTCGTTCGTTATCATAATTAACCAGACAAATCGCTCCACCAACTAAGAATGGCCATGCACCACCACCCATAGAATCAAGAAAGAGCTCTCAATCTGTCAATCCTTACTATGTCTGGACCTGGTAAGTTTCCCCGTGTTGAGTCAAATTAAGCCGCAGGCTCCACTCCTGGTGGTGCCCTTCCGTCAATTCCTTTACGTTTCAGCCTTACACGAGAGCGAGCAAGGGGCACGAGAGCGACATAGGCGACCAACCAGTTGTCTCAAGGAGCCACACAGAGCGACCTCATCCACCTCTGAGAACACAGAGCAGAAGGGTAACTCTTTTCACATATGCCTCCCAGGACAAGCATGGCCAACATTACCGCTCATGTGCTACCGAGTGGGGATGGAGAGAAGACGAGAGTCGACGACCCTACAAATGACCCAAGGCCACTCTTCAGGCACACCCGAACAAGCAACTCAGTTACCAACCCACCTTTCACACGAAAATCCAACCCCTCCCCCAACCGAAAGGGGAGGAGGTGAACAATATAGCGAGGAGCCGATTTCACGAAGCCAACGAGACAAAAGCCCACCTCTCCAACCCACCAAAAAGGGAGGAGGTGAAAAATATAGCGAAGAGCCAACATCGACGGAGCCAACGAGCAAGCAAGGGGCACGAGAGCGACATAGGCGACTGGCCAGTTGTCTCAAGGAGCCACACAGAGCGACCTCATCCAACTCTGAGAACACAGAGCGGAAGGGTAACTCTTTTCACATATGCCTCCCAGGACAAGCATGGCCAACATTACCGCTCATGCGCTACCGAGTGGGGATGGAGAGAAGTCGAGAGTCGACGACCCTACAAATGACCCAAGGCCACTCTTCAGGCACACCCGAACAAGCAACTCAGTTACCAACCCACCTTTCACACGAAAATCCAACCCCTCCCCCCATCGAAAGGGGAGGAGGTGAACAATATACCGAGGAGCCGATTTCACGAAGCCAACGAGACAAAAGCCCACCTCTCCAACCCACCAAAAAGGGAGGAGGTGAAGAATATGGCGAAGAGCCAACATCGACGGAGCCAACGAGCGAGCAAGGCGCACGAGAGCGACATAGGCGACCGGCCAGTTGTCTCAAGGAGCCACACAGAGCGACCTCGTCCAACTCTGAGAACACAGAGCGGAAGGGTTAACTTTTCACATATGCCTCCCAGGACAAGCATGGCCAACATTACCGCTCATGCGCTACCGAGTGGGGATGGAGAGAAGACGAGAGTCGACGACCCTACAAATGACCCAAGGCCACTCTTCAGGCACACCCGAACAAGCAACTCAGTTACCAACCCACCTTTCACACGGAAATCCAACCCCTCCCCCCACCGAAAGGGGAGGAGGTGAACAATATACCGAGGAGCCGATTTCACGAAGCCAACGAGACAAAAGCCCACCTCTCCAACCCACCAAAAAGGGAGGAGGTGAAGAATATGGCGAAGAGCCAACATCAACGGAGCCAACGAGCGAGCAAGGGGCACGAGAGCGACATAGGCGACCGGCCAGTTGTCTCAAGGAGCCACACAGAGCGACCTCATCCAACTATGAGAACACAGAGCGGAAGGGTAACTCTTTTCACATATGCCTCCCAGGACAAGCATGGCCAATATTACCGCTCATGCGCTACCGAGTGGGGATGGAGAGAAGACGAGAGTCGACGACCCTACAAATGACCCAAGGCCACTCTTCAGGCACACCCGAACAAGCAACTCATTTACCAGCCCACCTTTCACACAAAAATCCAACCCCTCCCCCCACCAAAAGGGGAGGAGGTGAACAATATACCGAGGAGCCGATTTCACAAAGCCAACGAGACAAAAGCCCACCTCTCCAACCCACCAAAAAGGGAGGAGGTGAACAATATAGTGCAGAGCCAACATCGACGGAGCCAACGAGCGAGCAAGGGGCATGATAGCGACATAGGCGACCGGCCAGTTGTCTCAAGGAGCCACATAGAGCGACCTCATCCAACTCTGAGAACACAGAGCAGAAGGGTAACTCTTTTCACATATGCCTCCCACGACAAGCATGGCCAACATTACCGCTCATGCGCTACCGAGTGGGGATGGAGAGAAGATGAGAGTTGACGACCCTACAAATTACCCAAGGCCACTCTTCAGGCACACCCGAACAAACAACTCAGTTACCAACCCACTTTTCATAGGAAAATCCAACCCCTCCCCCCACAAGCAAGCAAAAAGGGAGGAGAAGAACAATATAGAGAAGAGCCGACATCGATGGAGCCAACGAGCAACATAGCAAAACGCAGATTTCAACAGAGCAAAAGTGCGACTAAGGGGCACGAGAGAGAGTTACGGAGGCCAGGTTCAACAACGCCGCCAACGGGCGGCCATTCATCTCAAGGAGCCACACACAACAACCCCATCCAAATGCTAGAAAACGAGTGGATGGGAGAGATTGTTCAAACATGCCTCCAAGGATGAGCATGGCCACCATTACTGCTCATATGCTACCGAGTGGTGATCGAGAGAAGAAAGTCGACGACCCTAAAAATGACCCAAGGCCATTCTTCGAGCACAGCAGGAAAAAACAACTCGATTATCAGCCGACTTTCACACGAAAAGCAAATATGATAAGCACACCCTCGGACAAAACAGGGCGTCCCGAACACCCCTGTTCGTGCGCCCTCACCCGGGGCAACACGGAGCGCCCCCCCGAACGGACGCACATGGGAGAAAACGGCAAACGGGCCGCCCGGACGTGCACAAGGCACCTGGGCGATCATAACTTAGCAAATATGGCACGGGCGCCCTTGGGCCAAAAGACCCGACCCGAACGGACGACCTCACCAGGCACGACCAAACGACCCGACTCGAACGAACGCCCTCCCCCGGGGCGACACGGCGCGCCCACCCGAACGGACGCACATGGGAGAAAACGGAAAACAGGCCACCCAGACGTGCAAAAGGCACCCTGGTGGTCACAACTTAGCAAATCTAACACGGGCGCCCTCGGGCCAAACGACCCGACCCGAACGGACGCCCTCACCCGGCACGCCCACCCGAACGAACGCCATCACCGGGCGCGACACGACACGCCCGACCCGAACGGACGCTCATGGGAGCAAACGGCAAACGAACCGCCCGGACGTGCACAAGGCACCCGGGCGGTCACAACTTAGCAAATCTGACACGGGCGCCTTCGGCCCAAACGACCCGACCCGAACGGACGCCCTCACCCGGCACGACACGGCGCACACGACCAAACGGACGCACATGGGAGCAAACGGTAAACGGGCCGCCCGGACGTGCACAAGGCACACGGGCGGTCACAACTTAGCAAATGTGACACGGGCGCCCTCGGGCCAACGACCCCCACCGACGGACGACCACCTAGCACGCCCCACCGAATGGACACCTCACCCGGCACGACACGGCGCACCCACCGAAACGGACACCCTCACCGGCACGACCAGGCGGCCCCACTGAATGGACGCACATGGGAGCGAACGGCAAACGGGCCGCCCAGACGTGCACAAAGCACCCGGGCGGTCACAACTTAGCAAATCTGACACGGGCGCCCTCGGGACAAACGACCTGACCCGAACGGACGCCCTCACCTGGCACGACACGGCGCGCACGACCGAACGGACGCACATGGGAGCAAACGGGAAACGGGCCGCCCGGACGTGCACAAGGCACCTGAGCGGTCACAACTTAGCAAATCTGACACGGGCGCCCTCGGGCCAAACCACCCGACCCGAACGGACGACCTCACCCGGCACGACCAAACGACCCGACCCGAACGGACGCCCTCAACGGGCACGACACGACGCGCCCACCCGAACGGACGCACATGGGAGCAAATGGCAAATGGGCCTCCCAGACGTGCACAAGGCACCCGGGCAGTCACAACTTAGCAAATCTGACACGGGCACCCTCAGGCCAAACCACCCGGCACGACACGACGTGTACAAGGCACCCGAGCGGTCACAACTTAGCAAATCTGACACGGGCGCCCTCAGGCCAAACGACCCGACCCGACCCGAATGGATGCCCTCGCCCGGCACGCCCACCCGAACGGTCGCCATCGTGCCGCACGACCAAATGACACGACACGAACGGACGCCCTCACCCGGCACGACCGAACGACCCAACCCAAACGTACGTCCTCACTCGGCACGACCAAATGACCCGACCAGAACGAATGCACATGGGAGCAAACGGCAAACGGGAACCCCGGACGTGCACAAGGCACCCGGGCGATCACAACTTAGCAAATATGACACGGGCGCCCTCGGGCCAAACGACCCGACCTGACCCGAACGGACGCCCTCGCCCGGCACGCCCACCCGAACGGACGCCCTCACCCGGCATGCCCACCCGAACAGACGCCCTCACCCAGCACGACCGAACGACCCGACCCGAACAGAAGCCCTCACCTGGCACGACTGAACGACCCAACCCGAACGGACGCACATTGGAGCAAACGGCAAACGTGCCACCCGGACGTGAACAAGGCACCCAGACGGTCACAACTTAGCAAATCTGACACGGGCGCCCTCGGGCCAAACGACCCGACCCGACCCGAACGGACGCCCTCGCCCAGCACGCCCACCCGAACGGATGCCATCGTGCCGCACGACCAAACGACTCGACCCGAACAGACGCCCTCACCCGGCACGACCGAACGACCCGACCTGAACGGACACCCTCACTCGGCACGACCGAACGATCTGACTCGAACGGACGCCCTCACCCGGCACGACCAAACGACCCGACCCGAACGGACGCACATGGGAGCAAACGGCAAACGGGCCACCCGGACGTGCACAAGGCACCCGGGCGGTCACAACTTAGCAAATTTGACACGGGCGCCCTCAGGCCAAATGAGGCACGGCCGAGCGAACGGACGCCCCCCCCCTCGCGTGCGCCCACCCCCACGGACACCATCGTGTGGCACCACCAAGCAGGCAAACCCGGAAACGGGGCGCCCTCGCCGGGCACGGCAGAACGACCCAACCGACGGACGCCCTCCACAGCACGGCCGAACGGACGCCCTCACCCGGCACGACCGAACGACCCGACCCGAACGGACGCCCTCGCCCGGCACGACCGAACGACCCGACCAAACGGACGCACATGGGAGCAAACGGCAAACGGGCCGCCGGACGTGCACAAGGCACCCGGGCGGTCACAACTTAGCAAATTTGACACGGGCGCCCTCGGGCCAAACCGACCCGACCCGACCCGAACGGACGCCCTCACCCGGCACGACCGAACAACCCGACCCGAACGGACGCCCTCACCCGGTGCGCCTGACCAAACGGACGCACATGGGAGCAAACGGAAAACGGGCCGCCCGGACGTGCACAAGGCACCCGGGCGGTCACAACTTAGCAAATCTGACACGAGCGCCCTCGGGCCAAACGACCCGACCCGACCCAAACGGACGCCCTCACCCGGCACGCCCACCCGACCCGACCCGACCCGAACGGACGCCCTCGGCCCAAACGACCCGACCCAACCCGAACGGACGCCCTCACCCGGCATGCCCACCCGACCCGACCCAACCCGACCCGAACGGACGCCCTCGGCCCAAACGACCCGACCCGACTTGAACGGACGCCCTCATGCGGCACGACCAAACAACCTGACCCGACCCGAACGGACGCCCTCACCCAGCACGAGCAAACGACCCGATTCGAACGGATGCCCTTGGGTCAAACGACCCGAACGGACGCCCTCACCCGCCACGACCAAACGACCCGACCCGAACAGACGCCCTCACCCAGCATGACCGAACGACCCGACCCGACCCGAACAGACGCACATGGGACCAAACGGCAAACGGGCAGCCCGGACGTCCACAAGGCACCCGGGCGATCACAACTTAGCAAATCTGACACGGGCGCCCTCCGACCAAACGGCCCGACCCGGACGGACGCCCTCACCCGGTGCCACATGACCCGCCCGACCGAACGGACGCCCTCACCCGGTGCCACATGACCCGCCCGACCGAACGGACGCACATGGGAGCAAACGGCAAACGGGTCGCTCGGACGTACACAAGGCACCCGGGCGGTCACAACTTAGCAAATCTGATACGGGTGCCCTCGGCCCAAATGACCCGACCCGAACGCCTTTGGCCGGGTGCCCTCACCCGACGCGCCCGACCCGACCCGAACGCGTTTGGCTGGGCGAGTCAGGTGACCCAAGACTGGGCGCCTCTGCACGAACTGCACTACAGTGCGGAAGCCATTCCGACAGTGTCCAAAGTCAGAATTGAGTGCAGTAAATTGAAGAATGTGCGTATTGACGGGCCGCATCTAACCGTACAGTTGGGAAGTGGATTGGACACATAGGGAGCTCGAGGGACGGTCTAAACTGATCTGTAGTGTCGACTTGAGTGACCCGGCAGCACTTGGGCAGTTTTGTGCAGGATATTCCCAAGGTGAATTCTGATGATTGTAAATGATTGTTGTAGGCTAGTTTGATGGTTGACAAGCCTTAGGGCTTGGTCAAAAGGCTAACTTGCCTTGCTAAGGAGCAGAAGTGGCTTCTGCTGGATTGGAACTTATTATTTCATATTTATCATTATTAACAGGGAATTGCCCCTCCCTTGTATGTATGAGCATACTTGTGAATTGATAATGATGTTTATGTTTATTTCCGCATATCGAGAGAACCTTTGGTTAATAAATAACAAGTGTTGCTAAAGGCGTAGTCTACATACTTGAGTATTTGGAAAAAGAAAAAAGTACGGTAGTGCCGCACCCGTCTATAGCGTGGTTGAAAGACACCGAAGGTATAGGGGCGTGACAACTAGGCACACGGGCGGTCACAACTTAGCATTTTCGATACGGCCTCCCTCACACGAACCGACCCGAACGCGTTTCCTTGGGCGCCCTCACACGGCACGACCTGACCCGCCCTAACGAGGGCACAAAGGAGCAAACGGCAATCGGGTCGCACGAACGTGCACAAGGCACAGGGGCGGTCACAACTTAGCATTTTTTATACGGCCTCCCTCACACGACCCGACCCGAACATGTTTCCTTGGGCGCCCTCACACGGCACGACCCGACCCGCCCGAACGAACGCCCCCCCCTCGCACGGCACGACCCGAACCAACCCGCCCGAATGAAGGCACAAGGGAGAAAATCGGAAATTGGCCGCGCGAACGTGCACAAGGCACGCGGGCGGTCACAACTTAGCATTTTTTATACGGTCGCCCTCACACGACCCGACCCGAACGCGTTTCCTTGGGCGCCCTCACGCGACCTGACCAAAGGAGCAAACGGCAATCGGGTCGCACGAACGTGCACAAGGCACAGGGGCGGTCACAACTTAGCATTTTTAATACGGCCTCCTTCACACGACCCGACCCGAACACGTTTCCTTGGGCGCCCTCACACGGCACGACCCGACCCGCCCGAACGAAGGCACAAGGGAGCAAACGGAAAACGGGTCGCACGAACGTGCACAAGGCACACGAGCAGTCACAACTTAGCATTTTTTATACGGCCCCCCCTCGCACGGCACGACCCGACCCGACCCGCCCGAACGAAGGCACAAGGGAGCAAATCGGAAACTGGCCGCGCGAACGTGCACAAGGCACGCGGGCGGGCACAACTTAGCATTTTTTATACGGCCGCCCTCACACGACCCGACCCGAACGCGTTTCCTTGGGCGCCCTCACGCGACCCGACCCGACCGAACGCGTTTCCCTGCTCGAAGGTATCCATCCCATAGTGCATCAAAATCAAGACCAGTCTCGATCTCAGTTCCTCAGTGAACCAGATACTGCAAGATCATTGTAGTATGAAGCCTCCAATGAATGAAACTCCACCATGAACTCCCACGCATCATCCTATCCAAAGCGTTGGCAAGCATACTTGTATTGCCCCCGAGTGCCACCACAAGTTGTTCTCACCCTGCAAGTCATATGAATGTGCTCGTAGGCTGCTCATCCAACCAATGTCTTGTTGCTCAAAGTGAACAACGTCCATCAGCCCATCTATAAAAGATCTCCATGTAGCACCAACAATCGATCATGCTCGGCATATTCCTTCTTGACACTCCTCCATGATGCTCATAAGTGGGCACCCAGTAAGTGCACCTGCATAATGTCTCCACATAATGTCCTGCCATGCCCTCGTGTCAATGTACATGACTTTGGTTTCCCATGTGTCCATCAAGAGTAGACTCGCCTCAACCCCAGTCACCATCATGTGTATAGTGTACGGGCTAAGTGCCCTCGGTCACTTCTACCATCATCATCATGGGTACTTCCTCCAAGGCTTCTCCCCCGCTAAAGGTGCACCAAGAGTTCCTTCTTGGTTGTAAGCCATGAAGAAGTCTACACAGACAATGTGCCCTACCACCAAGGCAGTCCATGAGTCATGCCGGGCACCTAGCCAGTTTCCATGTGGCTAAGCATGACCCGTATCTATCACAGAGATCATCAATTTCCACCCTTGTCACGGGAATTTGAACCTACTAGAGCGAGGTCACAAATTTCCCTATCAAGGCCTACAACAAGAAATGCTCCCCTTGCTTCTCCAATGTACAAGGTTCCATCATAGTCATCCAAGGAAAGGTCCTCCATGGTATTGGAAAGAAGTCATCTTCTTTCCCATCCCTGCATACGGTCCATCTCCCAGATGCTCAATTGAAACACGAGCCATGTCTTCATGAAGAATCTCTAAGCGAGTGTCCTCCATCCTCATCAATGTCTGCAATGCTTCCGATCCTGGTACCGCTTGCTCATAAAGTTCCTCCTCGATCATTGTCACTTCTGCAAAATTTTCATGTGGTTCATCCCCCAATGCCTGCAATGTGCTTGGTCCAGGTTCAACTTGTTCCACGAGTTCTTCCTCGATCATATCCGCATCCTCAACATCCTCCCAAGAATCATCCATCACCGATGCTTGCGATGTGCTTGGCCCTGGTCCAACCTGTTCATCAAGTTCGTCCTCGACTTCTACCACATCTGCAACATCCTTGTGAGAATCGTCCACCATCGATGCTTGTAATGTGCTTGGTCCTGGTCCAACTTGTTCATCAGCTTCTTCCTTGACTTCAATCACATCTACAACATCCTTTGGTTCGGCCACAGTGGGCTTCATGCCACCATGCTTCATCTTTCCAAGGTCTCTAAGCTTGAGAAGCTTATCAATTAACTTCCTTAGCTCTTCTTCCACCTTGTCCATTTCTGCTCGGAGAATTCTCACTTTCTTCATAAGTCGAAACATTTCATCTTTTCTCATGCCAGATGTCCTCCTCTTGCACAATGTATCAATGGTCCGACTCGCCTCATCAAACTCCTTTTCCACTTCCTTCGACTTCTCTTTAATTTCTTTGAAGTTCATTTCCAATGAAACAAACTCATCCATCGAGCTTCAATACCACCTGCAACGCTGCAACGGTATCCCTGCTCAATAATAATAATAAAAAAGCCACAAAAATGTAGCTCTGATACCAACTGTCACGCCCTTATACCTGTGGTAGTCTCCCAACCGCTCTATAGACGGGTGCGGCACTACCTTATTTTCTCTTTTCAAATACTCAATAAGTAGACTACGCCTAACTCAACACTTGTTTAATTAATCTTCCAAAGTGCTCCTGTGCGGAAATAAAACAGCAATAAACATCAATATCAAACCACATGAACGCCCATACATTCGAGGGAGGGGCAAATCCCGTTAATAAGTCTGCCCAGTATTATGCTTCAATAAATATGTACAATCTGCAATAACTATACAGCCAAGCCTCCATAAACCATTTATGCTTCTTGCCAAATGTGCTTGTACCTGGGTCTAGCCTTAACAGCTTCCCAACAGTGCAAAAAATCCAAAGGAACCCCAAAATTCCCTTTCAGAACATGTTTCTGAAGTCTGCGCGAATTCTGGTTCGAGTGGGTCACTCGGGTCACAGACGCCCTCGGCACCCTGAACGCGTTTCCGCACGCGGGTCACCGGGGTCACGGTCTGCACGCGTTCGACCCGACCCTGCTGGACGAACTCCGCGCCTTCAAACACTGTTCCGCGCGTCCGGAACGTGGGCGCGCTGCACGAACCCGACTCGACCTGAACGCGCCCGCCCTGAACACTGTTCTCCACGCGTCCTGCGGAAGGAACCCGACTCGACCATGCACTAAACACTGCACCGCACGCGCCCTGCGGAAGGAACCCGACTCGACCATGCACTAAACACTGCACCGCACGCGCCCTGCGGAAGGAACCCGACTCGACCTGCGGGTGAACGCCGAACGGGTTTTTACCCGACTCGACCCAGACTCCGTTTCCCTGCTGCGGCTTCGCCCTCCACCCTCGACCTTCGCTCTGGCTCGAGCATTAGCTTTCCAATGGTGGAATCGGCAAGATGTTGATGTCCTTCTTTCTTTCCTTTATCGTCCATCGCACGTCCTCCTTTCGTATGTGCCTTTGCCCACACATTGCTTCCATGGGTGGGGCTTGACCCATATGAGGCCGACCCAGTAAACGCCCATAAAGCCTTGGTTACGACGTGGCATTTCCTCCTTAACATCGGCTTGCCACCACGGCCGGCCTATAAAACCTCCAAGCCAACACACGGCCATTTTCGGACGCGTTTATGCACGTCGCTCCTAAACGTCGCACGGTCACCGTGATAACGTTGCATAGTAGCCGGACGATGTTTTCGTCCGTCGGCGCGCCCGTCTAACCTTCCGTCGTGGTTTCCCTCGTTCGTCGCATGTCCACCGAACGCTTCCAACGCCTTCCGTCGTCGTCCTCGGCTCGTGGGTCTTACAGGGGCGGTTTCCGTCGCGGCGGGCGTATAATTGGACGGTGTCCATTGAGCGGGGACATGGAAACCTTACATTTCGCACAGTTGGGCGACTGTCGTCACGGCGGGGCGAGGAAACCTGTCACGCCCCTAGACCTTCGGTGACCTTTCAACCGTGCTATGGACGGGGTGCGGCACTACCGTACTTCTCCTTTTCGTAATACTCAAGTATGTAGACTACGCCTTTAGCAACACTTGTTAAATTAGTTAATCAAATGTTCTTTCAATGTGCGGAAAACATGAACATCATCATCACATCCACAGTGTACGCCCATACATACAAGGGAGGGGCAACTCCCAGTTAATAATGGGTCTGCGCGATAATATGTTTCATAAATACGAAATAGAGTATAAGTTCAAATCCAGCAAAAGACCCCCTTTGCTCTTTGGCAAGGCAAGTCACTTTTTGTCCAAGCTTACAATGCTTGACAATCATTAACTAGCCCACAACAATCGTTTACGGCACTAGAATTCACCTCGGGAATATCCTGCATAAAACTGCCCAAGTGCTGCCGTGTCACTCGGGTCGGCACTGCAAATGGTTTCAGACCTCCCCGCGAGCTCTCCGTCTGTCCAATCCGCTCCCCCATCTATGTGGTTAGCTCCGTCCCATCAAAACGCACCTGCTTCAACTTTCGGCACTCGATTCCGACTCACGATGCCTTCAGAACGACCTCTGAACTGAAGCTCGGATCGTGCGGACGCCCTGCGGAGAAGTTCCGCACGCCCTGCACGTATGTCGCACGACTCGACCCGCGCGCTGCCCGACTCGACCCGTCCTGCGGTGCGGATGCCCTGCGGAGGAATTCCGCACGCCCTGCACGTCAACAACCTGGCTCGACCCGTGCTCGCCCTGCGTTCACCGCCGCCGTGTTTCCTCCACCAACGAGCTGTTGGCTTAGCTCGTGGTGCTCCAATGCGCTCGCACTCAGATGCTTGCTTGATCGTTGGTTGGATGACTTCTCCGTCATCCGCACGACGTATTAATATGCGTATCATGTGCGTGTCGTGGGTCACGCGGTCGACCCGAGACGACCCCCATCGTTCAGCTGTCCGCCCACTCGTGTAGCGTCGGCCGCTCAACTCGTGCGTCGGTTCTATGACTCCGGCTACGCTGTGACGTTTCGCCTGTAACGTCGCTTTTTCCAATGCCACCGCCGGCTATGTGCGACGCGCCCGTGCCGCTCGCCGCCACACACCCACGCCCCGTGCGGTTACTGTGCGGCGGCTCGCCCGTAACGTCGCACGGCGCCCGAACGCCCGACGGGCGCGCCCGTTACCACGAACGCGCCTCATGAAGTCTTGGGGCCTTGCGAAACCCAACCTTCCTCGCATTTGGACGGCTTCCGCCGCGACGAGGCGTGGAAACCCCAAGTTCCGGAGACGGACCAGGGGAGCGGTTTCCGTCGCGCCGCGAAATGGGAGCCCCAAGTTCGCCAGGCTTGGGCGGTTCTTCGCCGTGCCGCGCGACGGAAACCACGAGTTCCATAAACTTGGGCGATTAAGGTCGTGCCGCGACATGGAAACCCAAGTTCCCCTCACCAGGGGCACG
>JAXQQM020083903.1:185000-198285 GCA_034641835.2 Pinus albicaulis
CACTTGATCGCCTGCGGCAACCTCACTGCAAAGGAAAAAGAAGGAAGTAGAAGGAGAATGACCAAGTCGACAACCTCTATTAGAAATGCCACCCCGACCCACCCCGCCCCGCACCAAGGCCACCTAGGAGTCCACCCGGTCAGCAGCAACAGTGGACCTCGATCGTTTGATCGCTTGCGGCACCCTCGATGCAAAAGGACGGAAATAAAACAAGAACGACCATTCCTGCAACCTCCCTTAAAAATTCCCCCCTCCAACCCTCCCCCCACCCCGCACCGAGACCACCTAGGAGTCCACCCGGACAGCAGCAACGGTGGACCTCAATCGCTTGATCGCCTGGGGCAACCTCGATGCGAAGGTAGAGGAAATAAAATGAATGCATATCAAGAGGCTCGCTACAAAAGGCATGAACATATCCGAACAAGAGGAGGGATCAGGCAGCCCCGCACCCCACACACCCTGCATACAAGCAACCTGGGAGATTGCCCCACCGACTTACCAATTGGACAATGAAAACTTCTCACCTGCAGCCACCTCCACACAGAGGAGGGAGGTCGGAGCGTTCCACCTTGAAGTCCTCCTTCCAGATATAGCCCCCGCCATCAACGTAGCAAGCCTCATCCACATTGGACCACAATCGCATGAGCGATCAACAAAACAAGAAATGCCCATCACCTTGTGTCTCAACATTCCAAGCCGCATAATCCTACGATGCACGCAAGATGAAAGGAAAAAGCCGACCACTCGAGCAAACAAATGGGCCACCACATCTATCAAGACCTCAAAGCCAACGCAGGGACAAACAACGTGCACTCTGAAAGGAATTCCAGACCTTAATTTTACAACAAGGAGAACCCCGCTCCTCACATCGCCCAATGGAAAAAGCGAGCAAGAGGGGAAGCTTACAGCGAAAACCCCTCCACATTCCTCTTAAACGTATGCATCTCAACCCACAGTGCTGACATAGAAAGAGTACAAGCACAAGAAAGCGGCACCGTGAAGAGCCAAACAATGAAGAGGACAGTCGTCTCAAGGAGCCACACACAAAAACCCATCCAATTCCGAGAACACGGAGCGAAGGGGGAATTGTTCACATATGCCTCCAAGGACGAGCATGGCCAACATTGCCGCTCATGTGCTACCGAGTGGGGATGGAGAGAATGCGAATGTCGACCACCCTACAAATGACCCAAGGCCACTCTTCAGGCACACCCGACAAGCTACTCAATGACCACCCCACCTTTCACACGAAAATCCAACCCCTCCCCCCACCGAAAGGGGGAGGAGGTGAACAATATAGCGAGGAGCCGATTTCACGAAGCCAACGAGACCAAAGCCCACCTCTCCAACCCACCAAAAAGGGAGGAGGTGAACAATATGGCGAAGAGCCAACATCGACGGAGCCAACGAGCGAGCAAGGGGCACGAAAGCGACATAGGCGACCGGCCAGTTGTCTCAAGGAGCCACACAGAGCGACCTCGTCCACCTCTGAGAACACAGAGCGGAAGGGTAACTCTTTTCACATATGCCTCCCAGGACAAGCATGGCCAACATTACCGCTCATGCGCTACCGAGTGGGGATGGAGAGAAGACGAGAGTCGACGACCCTACAAATGACCCAAGGCCACTCTTCGGGCACACCCGAACAAGCAACTCAGTTACCAACCCACCTTTCACACGAAAATCCAACCCCTCCCCCCACCGAAAGGGGGAGGAGGTGAACAATATACCGAGGAGCCGATTTCACGAAGCCAACGAGACAAAAGCCCACCTCTCCAACCCACCAAAAAGGGAGGAGGTGAACAATATGGCGAAGAGCAAACATCGACGGAGCCAACGAGCGAGCAAGGGGCACGAGAGCGACATAGGCGACCGGCCAGTTGTCTCAAGGAGCCACACAGAGCGACCTCGTCCAACTCTGAGAACACAGAGCGGAACGGTAACTCTTTTCACATATGCCTCCCAGGACAAGCATGGACAACATTACCGCTCATGCGCTACCGAGTGGGGATGGAGAGAAGACGAGAGTCGACGACCCTACAAATGACCCAAGGCCACTCTTCAGGCACACCCGAACAAGCAACTCAGTTACCAACCCACCTTTCCCCCGAAAATCCAACCCCTCCCCCCACCGAAAGGGGGAGGAGGTGAACAATATACCGAGGAGCCGATTTCACGAAGCCAACGAGACAAAAGCCCACCTCTCCAACCCACCAAAAAGGGAGGAGGTGAAGAAAATGGCGAAGAGCCAACATCGACGGAGCCAACGAGCGAGCAAGGGGCACGAGAGCGACATAGGCGACCGGCCAGTTGTCTCAAGGAGCCACACAAAGCGACCTCGTCCAACTCTGAGAACACGGAGCGGAAGGGTAACTCTTTTCACATATGCCTCCCAGGACAAGCATGGCCAACATTACCGCTCATGCGCTACCGAGTGGGGATGGAGAGAAGACGAGAGTCGACGACCCTACAAATGACCCAAGGCCACTCTTCAGGCACACCCGAACAAGCAACTCAGTTACCAACCCACCTTTCACACGAAAATCCAACCCCTCCCCCCACCGAAGGGGGGAGGAGGTGAACAATATACCGAGGAGCCGATTTCACGAAGCCAACGAGACAAAAGCCCACCTCTCCAACCCACCAAAAAGGGAGGAGGTGAACAATATGGCGAAGAGCCAACATCGACGGAGCCAACGAGCGAGCAAGGGGCACGGGAGCGACATAGGCGACCGGCCAGTTGTCTCAAGGAGCCACACAGAGCGACCTCGTCCAACTCTGAGAACACAGAGCGGAAGGGTAACTCTTTTCACATATGCCTCCCAGGACAAGCATGGCCAACATTACCGCTCATGCGCTACCGAGTGGGGATGGAGAGAAGGCTCACACGCTTGACGATCTGAATGACCCAAGGCCACTCTTCGGGCACCGAACAAACGACTCGGTTACCAACCCCACCTTTCACCACGAAAATCCAACCCCTCCCCCCACCGAAAGGGGAGGAGGTGAACAATATACCGAGGAGCCGATTTCACGAAGCCAACGAGACAAAAGCCCACCTCTCCCACCCACCAAAAAAGGAGGAGGTGAACAATATGGCGAAGAGCCAACATCGACGGAGCCAACGAGCGAGCAAGGGGCACGAGAGCGACATAGGCGACCGGCCAGTTGTCTCAAGGAGCCACACAGAGCGACCTCATCCAGCTCTGAGAACACAGAGCGGAAGGGTAACTCTTTTCACATATGCCTCCCAGGACAAGCATGGCCAACATTACCGCTCATGCGCTACCGAGTGGGGATGGAGAGAAGATGAGAGTCGGCGACCCTACAAATGACCCAAGGCCACTCTTCAGGCACACCCGAACAAACAACTCAGTTACCAACCCACCTTTCACACGAAAATCCAACCCCTCCCCCAACAAGCAAGCAAAACGGGAGGAGAAGAACAATATAGAGAAGAGCCGACATCGACAAAGCCAACGAGCGACACATCAAAACGCTGATTTCAACAGAGCAAACGTGCGACCAAGGGGCACGAGAGAGAGTTACCGGAGCGCCGATTTCAACAACGCCAACAGGCAGCCAGTCATCTCAAAGAGCCACACACAACAACCCTATCCAAATGCTAGAAAACAGAGTGGACGGGAGAGATTGTTCAAACATGCCTCCAAGGACAAGCATGGCCAACATTACCGCTCATATGCTACCGAGTGGTGATGGAGAGAAGAAAGTCGACGACCCTACAAATGACCCAAGGCCATTCTTGAGGCACAACCGAGCAAAACAACTCAATTACCAACCCACCTTTCACACGAAAAGCAAAATCTGATAAGCGCACCCTCGGACAAAACAGGGCGACCCGAACGCCCCCGTCCGTGCGCCCTCACCCGGGGCGACACGGAGCGCCCCCCCGATCGGGCGCACATGGGAGCAAACGGCAAACGGGCCGCCCGGACGTGCACAAGGCACCCGGGCGGTCGCAACTTAGCAAATATGGCACCGCGCCCTCGGGCAAAACGGCAGAGCCGAGACGGACGCCCTCACCGGCCGCAAAACGGCGCCCCGAATGTGCGCCCTCACCCGGGGCGACACGGAGCGCCCACCCGAACGGACGCACATGGGAGCAAACGGCAAACGGGCCGCCCGGACGTGCACAAGGAACCCGGGCGGTCACAACTTAGCAAATCTGACACGGGCGCCCTCGGGCCAAACGACCCGACCCGAACGGACGCCCTCACCCGGCACGCCCACCCGAACGAACGCCATCACCCTGCGCGACACGACACGCCCGACCCGAACGGACGCTCATGGGAGCAAACGGCAAACGAACCGCCCGGACGTGCACAAGGCACCCGGGCGGTCACAACTTAGCAAATCGACACGGGCGCCTTCGGCCCAAACGACCCGACCCGAACGGACGCCCTCACCCGGCACGACACGACACGCCCACCCGTAAGGACGCACATGGGAGCAGCGAGGTGGCAAAGGAAGGAAGGTGTAAACTCTGAGGTAAAAGAACAAGCTAGTATTACGCCCCTCCCTCCTCCCACTTCAAACGATTCGAGCCCGAATCCACGCCTCACCCGGCACGACACGACGCGCCCACCCGTAAGGACGCACATGGGAGCAAACGGGCCGCCCGGACGTGCACAAGGCACCCGGGCGGTCACAACTTAGCAAATCTGACACGGGCGCCGTCGGGCCAAACGACCCCACCCGAACGGACGACCTCACCTGGCACGCCCGCCCGAACGGACGCCCTCACCCGGCACGACACGGCGCCCCCACCCGAACGGACGCCCTCACACGGCGCGCCCACCCGAACGGACGCCCTCACCCGGCACGACACGGCGCGCCCACCCGAACGGACACACATGGGAGCAGACGGCAAACGGGCCGCCCGAACGTGCACAAGGCACCCGGGCGGTCACAACTTAGCAAATCTGACACGGGCGCCCTCGGGCCAAACCACCCGACCCGAACGGACGCCCTCACCCGGCACGACGCGACACGCCCACCCGAACGGTCGCACATGGGAGCAAACGGCAAACGGGCCGCCCGGACGTGCACAAGGCACCCGGGCGGTCACAACTTAGCAAATCTGACACGGGCGCCCTCGGACCATACCACCCGACCCGAACGGACGCCCTCGCCCGGCACGACCACCCGAACGGACGCCCTCACCCGGCACGACACGACGCGCCCACCCAAACGGTCGCACATGGGAGAAAACGGCAAACGGCCCGCCCGGACGTGCACAAGGCACCCGGGCGGTCACAACTTAGCAAATCTGACACGGGCGCCCTTGACCCGACCCGACCCGAACGGACGCCCTCGCCCGGCACGCCCACTCGAACGGTCGCCATCGTGCCGCACGACCAAACGACACGACACGAACGGACGCCCTCACCCGGCACGCCCACACGAACGGACGCCCTCACCCGGCGTGACACGACGCGCCCACCCAAACGGTCGCACATGGGAGCAAACGGCAAACGGGCCGCCCGGGCGTGCACAAGGCACCCGGGCGGTCACAACTTAGCAAATCTGACACGGGCGCCCTCGGCCCGAACGACCCGACCCGACCCGAACGGACGCCATCGCCCGGCACGCCCACTCGAACGGTCGCCATCATGCCGCACGACCAAACGACACGACACGAACGGACGCCCTCACCCGGCACGCCCACACGAACGGACGCCCTCACCAGGCACGCCCACACTAACGGACAGCCTCAACCGGCGCGACACGGCACGCCCGACCAAACGAGCGGACATGGGAGCAAACGGCAAACGGCCCGCCCGGACGTGCACAAGTGTCACGCCCCCATCTCGTTTGTCCACTTGGGCAGGTCGTGCGGCACCGGCTAGACGACCTCCCTTCGGTTTGGCCATGTTCCGGACTACGCCTCTACTTATTTTTTTTAAGTGTTAGTCTTCACTTTATTATTATGTTTTATTGCGGAATTATAAAACACACCATCACATCAGAAATACACGGAACAGAATTGAAGTAACCAATTTTATTAAATAAAATCGCCTCGCAAGTTTATACAGTCGAGGCTCATAATGAAAACGCTCGAACTCGCCCGTCGCCGCACTTCTGGCCTGCCGCAGTCACCCGACTGGCCCATTGCGCATCGTTCCTCGCCTGGTTGCCGCACCAAGGCGCGCGCTCACCGGTGGAAACGTTACACGCACTCGGCGCCACCCGACTGCCGTTTCCAGTCTGCCGTTTCTGCTCAGTCGTATGCATGGTGAGGCTGGCCGTCACATCACAATAAGCCGTTGGTCACACGACACCTTCGTTTACTGCCCGCCCGGCGGGCGCATATCTTGCTCGACCGCAGGTCCGTTGCTGCGGTGCGCTCCAAGTCTTGATCGCCGTCGTCGTTGGTTCTTCGCTCACCATCCGCCGTTTATATATACGTGTATCGTTGGTGAGTCGGGTCGCTCGGCCGACCCGAGCCGACCCGCACGTCGCCCGTTCAATATTTGAACCGCCGCGTCGCTCGGTAAAGGGGCGCCCGGCCGACCCCCACTTTGGTGTAAGGGGCGCTCGGCCGACCCCCGAGTCGTCGTGAGGGGCGCTCGGCCGACCCGAGCCGACCCCCGTTGGCTAATACGTGCGCCCTTGGTCCGTGTCGCTCCGTCGGTTCGTCGCGTCGTCGCGTTGGGGTGCGCCCGTGTCTAGAATGGGGCGCCCCACGCCGCTATAAACAACTTCAACCGCCCTCGTTCAACTCGGCCGTGACACCCGTTGTGGGCGCGCCCGTCGCCGTGGCGCGCGCCCAACTGTCGTTCCGTTCAAGTGCGCCCGTGGAGGGCGCCCGACTCACCCGAGTCGTGGGCGTCCAACTCGTGGGCGTTACATACTCCCCCACCTTGAGTCATTGACGTCCTCGGCAATCCGACAGATCTCCTCAACATTTGGTCAAACTCTGCTATCTCCTTTTTCCACCTCCACAGCGTTTCCTCCGGTTCCCAGCTCGATTCCTCCGGTCGATTTTCCCATTGAATGAGAAACTCTCTCCGTGCATTGCCTGCAACTCCTGTCGTTCGAAGATCAAGTATCTTCTCCAAAACTAAGTCTGGTTTGTCAATGATCATCGCTGGTCCTCTCGGTGGTGCTGCTCGGTCTGGATCATTAGCATCACGTTTGCCTCTTTTCAGTTGACTTATGTGGAAGACAGGGTGCTTGGCATGCATATGGTCTGGAAGTTCCAACTCATAGGCAACTTCACCAATCCTCTTCTTTATGCGGAAAGGCCCATCATATCGTCTCGTCAAAGATCTAGCAGTCCCCTTAGGTGGCTGAAACTGATCTCCGGTGATCCTCAGAAGTACCTCATCTCCAACATTGAAGTGTGCATCCGTTCTACTCCTATCTTCCTTTTCCTTCATCTTTTCTGCAGCATTGTGCAGATGCATCCGTGCTATCTCCAAGTTTTCTTCCCATGCAGTCAAGAACTTTTTAGCATGTGGGTTCTTGACAAAGCCTCTTGGTAACACCGTATGCGGCGCAATAGGCATCTGTCCATTGACCAACTCAAATGGAGCATACCCCGTTGCGGAACTCTTCTGCATATTGTAGCTATACTGAGCAATATCCAGGAGTTCTGGATAATTCTGCTGATCAGCCGTAACATAATGTCTCAAGTAGTCCTCCAGCAATGCGTTTATCCGTTCGGTTTGCCCATCTGTCTGCGGATGGTAACTCGAACTTTGCAGCAATTCTGTCCCAACCAGCTTGAACAATGCGTTCCAAAACTTCCCTGTAAAACGGGAGTCTCGATCAGATACGATACTCATCGGTATCGCCCAATACTTCACAACGTTCTTGAAGAAAAGCTCCGCTGTCATCTCAGCCCCACATGGTAACTTCGTTGGAACGAATGTAGCATACTTGGAAAAACGATCAACAATGAATGAGAAATGAAGTCCATAGAGACACTTGCCCATGGTCTCTCCGGAATCGGCAAAGGCTGCAACAGACCTGCTTGTCTATGATGATCCGATTTGTCCTGTTGACAAATGATGCACATATGTACATACTCCTCCACTTCCTGCCTCATCTTCTCCCAGAAGTACCCCCTCTCCAACAATGCCATAGTCCGACGTTGACCTGGGTGGCCAGCCCAAGTTGAGTCGTGGCACTCCTTCAAAAGGTGCCTCCTAAGTCCCGATGACTTTGGAATGTAAAGTCGGTCTCCATAGAACAAGAAGCCATCCCGCAAGTAAAACTTGCGTGTCTTCCCTTCCTTAACCTGCTTCATGATCAACTTCGCTTGTGTATCTGTTTCCACGCTTGCTCTAAGTCTCTCTTGCATCTCCGCAGGCATATTGACTCTACTCCTCGTCCTTTCAGCTCGGCCTTCAGCGTTCAATGCTGCTAGCTGTGCCTTTCTGCTGAGGGCATCTGCCATAGCATTGAGCTTCCCCGGTCTGTACTCAAGAGTCATGTCAAACTCAGCCAAGAAGTCTTGCCAGCGTGCTTGCTTTGCTGACAGCTTCGGTTGTGATGCAAAGTAACTTGCAGCAACGTTGTCAGTCTTGACAACAAATGGTTTCCCAACCAAGTAATGTCTCCAAACATGCAGACAATGAATGATGGCAGTCATTTCCTTCTCATGGACCGGATATCTGCGCTCTCTATCCTGCAACTTTCGACTTTCATAAGCCACTGGATGTCCATCCTGCAATAGAACCCCTCCAATTGCAAAATCTGAAGCATCAGTGTGGACCTCAAATGGTCTCTCGAAATCAGGCAGCCTCAGTATCGGTGCTGTCACCATCCTTCTCTTCAGCTCTTCAAAATCTTCACGACACTTCTCAGTCCAACTCCATCGTTTCCCCTTCTTCAAAAGGTCTGTCAGTTGCGCAGTTATCTTGGAGTACCCCTCTACGAACTTTCGTTGGTAGTTGGTCATTCCCAAGAAGACCCTCATATCATGGACATTCTTCGGTTCAGCCCAATCCTCTATTGCCTTGATTCTACTCGGCTCCATCCGTATATATCCCGGTCCAACAATGTGTCCAAGGAACGGAATCTCGGTCTGAGCGAACATACACTTGGACTTCTTCAAGTACAGCTGATGTTTCTTCAGCGCTTCGAAGACTAACGCCAAATGCTTCTTATGATCCTCCATGTTATCACTGAAAATAACGATATTGTCCAAGTACACCACCACAACGGTGTCAAGGTGTGGACGCAGTACATCGTTCATCAAAGTGCAAAACGTGGCTGGAGCGTTGCACAACCCGAATGGCATGACTAGGAACTCGAAGCTCCCATATCTCGTCACTATCGCGGTCTTCCTCTCATCTCCTTCCGCTATCCGCACCTGATAATACCCTTGTCTCAAGTCCAGCTTGGAAAACACTCGGGCTTTCGCAAGCTTATCGAAACAATCCGCTGCTAACGGTAGAGGATATCTGTTCCTTATCGTTTGTTTGTTCAAAGCACGATAATCACAGCACATCCGTAGTTCATTCGTATCCTTCTTTCGTTGGAACAATACTGGAGCACCATATGGGGACCTTGAAGGTCGAATGAAACCCGCTTCGGCTAAGTCCTTCAGCTGCTTCTTCAACTCTTCCAATTCCGGCCCTGACAGTCGATAGGGAGCTTTGGCTGGAGGTTCCTTCCCCGGCTCTAGCTCAATGGCATGGTCCACTGCACGCCTCGGTGGTAGTACTTTCGGAAGTTCATCAGGCATAAGATCTGCATATCGCTCTAGTACATCGGAAATCTCGGCTGGAATAGGCGTCCCCACTCCATCATCCTCAACTCCACGGATGACCGTCGCAAATGTCTCGACCCCTGGATCCTTCATAGCTTTACTCATACTTAGTGCAGAAATGTGCTGCACACTCACCTCCTTATGCTGCGCATGAGTAGGTATAGTCCACCATCGTGAGTCCTTCCATATCACTATCTCACTGCTTGAAGGTGAGACAACCACACGGTTGCCCTTCAAAAATTCCTGCCCCAATATCATGTCAAAGTCGCTCATCTCCATCACGGTGAAGTCCAGACAACCCTGCCAATCTGCAATACGAACCGGCACTTCATTTGCCAATCCCGACACTTTCGTTCTAGAGTTCACTACCTTCACTTCCGCATCATTGGGAAGTAGTTGCAGCCCAACTACCTTCGCTACTTCTGTCGACATAAAGTTGTGCGTTGCACCGGTGTCCACCAACGCTTGCACCTTCTTGCCTAGAAGCTCTAGGTCAAGAAAACCCAAACTATGCAACCAAGCTTTATGAGAAATACTTGACTGCATACATACCTGTTTCTGGTAGCATTTCTGAATTCCTCTGATACCATCTGTCACGCCCCCATCTCGTTTGTCCACTTGGGCAGGTCGTGCGGCACCGGCTAGATGACTTCCCTTCGGTTTGGCCATGTTCCGGACTACGCCTCTACTTATTTTTTTAAGTGTTAGTCTTCACTTATTATTATGTTTTATTGCGGAATTATAAAACATACACCATCACATCAGAAATACACAGAACAGAATTGAAGTAACCAATTTTATTAAATAAAATCGCCTCGCAAGTTTATACAGGTCGAGGGCCTGTTTACAATGAAAACGCCGAACTCGGCCCGTCGTCGCACTTGGTCGGGTCGTGAGTCACCCGACTCGCCCGCCGTGCGCACTGTCCGCCCGTCGTCGCACCAAGGCGCGCGCCCACCGTGTCGTTCACACGCACTCGGGCGCCACCCGACTCGTCGCTTCCACCCGTCGCTCGGTTCCGCAGCGTGCGCGCTATGGCGCGCTGCCGTTTACCTCCGCGCTGTCGTTGGTCACACGACACCTTCGTTTACTGCCCGCCCGGCGGGCGCATATCTTGCTCGACCGCAGGTCCGTTGCTGCGGTGCGCTCCAAGTCTTGGTCGCCGTCGTCGTTGGTTCTTCGCTCACCATCCGCCGTTTATATATACGCGTATCGTTGGTGAGTCGGGTCGCTCGGCCGACCCGAGCCGACCCGCACGTCGCCCGTTCAATATTTGAACCGCCGCGTCGCTCGGTAAAGGGGCGCCTGGCCGACCCCCACTTTGGTGTAAGGGGCGCTCGACCGACCCCCGAGTCATCGTGAGGGGCGCTCAGCCGACCCGAGCCGACCCCCGTTGGCTAATACGTGCGCCCTTGGTCCGTGTCGCTCCATCGGTTCGTCGCGTCGTCGCGTTGGGGTGCGCCCGTGTCTAGAATGGGGCGCCCCACGCCGCTATAAACAACTTCAACCGCCCTCGTTCAACTCGGCCGTGACACCCGTTGTGGGCGCGCCCGTCGCCGTGGCGCGCGCCCAACCGTCGTTCCGTTCAAGTGCGCCCGTGGAGGGCGCCCGACTCACCCGAGTCGTGGGCGTCCAACTCGTGGGCGTTACAACAAGGCACCCGGGCGGTCACAACTTAGCAAATCTGACACGGGCGCCCTCGGCCCGAACGACCCGACCCGACCCGAACGGACGCCCTCGCCCGGCACGCCCACCCGAACGGTCGCCATCGTGCCGCACGACCAAACGACACGACACGAACGGACACCCTCACCCGGCACGACCGAACGGACGCACATTGGAGCAAACGGCAAACGGGCCGCCCGCACGTGCACAAGGCACCCGGTCACAACTTAGCAAACTGCACACGGCGCCTTGCCAACCGACCCGACTCCGACCCGAACTACGCTTCGCCTGAAGACGCCACCCGAATCTGACGCCATCGTGCCGCACGAATAAACGACTCGACCCGAACGGATCGCCTCACCCGGCCCGAACGACCCGACCCGACCGGACGCCCTCGCCCGGCACGACCGAACGACCAGACCAAACGGACGCACATGGGAGCAAACGGCAAACGGGCCGCCCGGACGTGCACAAGGCACCCGGCCGGTCACAACTTAGCAAATTTGACACGGGCGCCCCCGGGCCAAACGACCCGACCCGACCCGAACGGACGCCCTCGCCCCGCACGCCCACCCGAATGACGCACATGGGCCGCACGACCGATCCATTTCGACCCGAATCTGGACGCTTCTCACCCGAACGTACGCTCATCCTACACTTACCGAACGACACGAATTCGAATCTTAATTCATGGCTAACGAAGACGCACCGAATTACTCGATTCGATCTTAAGACGCTCGCTTCAAGATTTATCGAACTAATTCGACCAAACGGACGCACATGGGAGCAAACGGCAAACGGGCCGCCCGGACGTGCACAAGGCACCCGGGCGGTCACAACTTAGCAAATTTGACACGGGCGCCCTCGGGCCAAACAACCCGACCCGACCCGAACGGACGCCCTCGCCCGGCACGCCCACCCGAACGGACGCCATCGTGCCGCACGACCAAACGACCCGACCCGAACGGACGCCCTCACCCGGCACGACCGAACGACCCGACCCGAACGGACGCCCTCGCCCGGCACGACCGAACGACCCGACCAAACGCACGCACATGGGAGCAAACGGCAAACGGGCCGCCCGGACGTGCACAAGGCACCCGGGCGGTCACAACTTAGCAAATTTGACACGGGCGCCCTCGGGCCAAACGACCCGACTCGACCCGAACGGACGCCCTCGCCCGGCACGCCCACCCGAACGGACGCCCTCGCCCGGCACGACCGAACGACCCGACCCGAACGGACGCCCTCACCCGAACGGACGCCCTCACCCGGCACGACCGAACGACACGACCCGAACGGACGCCCTCGCCCGGCACGACCGAACGACCCGACCAAACGGACGCACATGGGAGCAAACGGCAAACGGGCCGCCCGGACGTGCACAAGGCACCCGGGCGGTCACAACTTAGCAAATTTGACACGGGCGCCCTCGGGCCAAACGACCCGACTCGACCCGAACGGACGCCCTCGCCCGGCACGCCCACCCGAACGGACGCCCTCGCCCGGCACGACCGAACGACCCGACCCGAACGGACGCCCTCACCCGAACGGACGCCCTCACCCGGCACGATCGAACGACACGACCCGAACGGACGCCCTCACCCGGCACGACCGAACGACCCGACCCGAACGGACGCCCTCACCTGCACGCCATCTGATGTTCCCCGAACGGGATGCCCTCACTGAGTTTGTAGTGTGACCCGACCCGACCCGACCCGAACGCGACGCCCCGCCCGGGCACGCCCACCCGACCCGACCACCCGAACGGGACGCCACCCGGCACGACCCGACCCGACCCGACCCGAACCTGACGCCTCACCCGCACGCCCACCCGACCCGCACGCCTCGCCCAACCGACCCGACCCGACCCGACCC
>JAXQQM020087978.1:0-32993 GCA_034641835.2 Pinus albicaulis
TCCTTCTCTCTCTCCCCTCCTCCCTCTCTTCCTTCCTCTCTCTCCCTCTCTCTCCCCACCTCACTCCATCTCCCCATCACTCTCTTTGTCTATTAAATTTGATCCCATTATATTTTTGTTTAAGAAAGTGCCTAAATTTAAAAAAAAACTCAATTGGTTGTAAAATATTAAACCTCTATTTTGGATCAATCATGTCAAATAAAATACAATAATGAAACACTTAAAAGATTCATGTACTATATTTCCTCTATTATTGTTAGTCACTTTGCTTGCTTTCATCACTTGGATCCTTATCCTTAGTTAAGATAAAATTAAACTAGCAATTGCACCATCACCAAATGTTACAAAGGAAACATCGTAAGATTCATAAAGAGATCCTATAGTTGCTAAGAAAGATATCTATAGTTATTTTGGTCAATTTTAGTAATCTAGAATGAATAGAAATGTGTTGTAGATATCTGTATTGATTTTGGTCAATTTTAGTAATGTAGAATGAATAGAAATGTGTTGTTAAGTACATAACTATGTGTCAAATAACTAATACGGGACATTGTTCTGTTAATGTATTTATGCATTTGGATATAGGTTTTAAGATATAAAATGCGAGATGAACCATTCATTACTCAACCTATTGTTGTTAGTTCTTAGGCTGGTTGTTGCGTCTAAATCTCTAGCGAGTATACGGGACATTGTTAATGTATTCATTTGGATATAGGGTTTAAGATATAAAATCTGAGATGAACCATTCATTACTCAACCTATTGTTGTTAGTTCTTATATTTGGTTGTTGTGTACGAATCTCTAGCAGTATCTCTTACCTCTTGTACGCGTTGTCTTGATCAATAAGTAATAATTATATTAAAACCAATCAAATAGAACAGGTAACTTGATTTACTGGGGTTACCTTTTTTTTTCCCATTTGTAACAGTCTTGATAGGAAGGAGTAGCAGTTTCATGGTCGTAGAATTTGATTTAATTTTTACACCTTACAGTAAATACTGCTTCTATAGAGCATTAGTTATTCATCACTATGTTTTGTTGAATCCTATTTTCTCATTGTCCATGCATGATGACAAAGTGAGAGAGAACTGATAAAATAAATGCAGATGAGGTACACTATTGAAACATGCTTTGACTTCCATGCAATCTCTCTCTTGCATTTCCTTTCAGCTGTAAAATTGACTTCTTGTTATTCATGAACAACCAGCTTGGCCATTAAATCTTACTGTGAATTAATAGCAAACTATGTCACATGGTTTGGGTCCATCACGTTAAATTTGTTTGATTAGTTTTAGATGAGGTTTGCCATTAAATTCAGCCACACACACAATATAAAATAATAAGAAATCAACATCAGTAAACATATATGGGTAAGAATCATGGTCAATAAGCATATATGAGGAATATAGTCATGAGAAAATCCAATTGTCAGTGTTGTTCTTAAAATTTAAACATACACTTAATCATGATAAAATCTTATGTTATTCTTTGTAACCAATAATTTAATCATACTAAAATCCAATCATCAATGCTGTGAGTGAGTAGTTACAGTGACTCATATTAATTTCATCGTTGTGACTGAAGATTTCGTGAAGAACAGAGCTAATTGTTTCCTAAAGAGAACACTTGCAGTCAAAATGTTGAGTAAAATTCATACTCCAGCAGTGATCTTTCTGTTTGTCTTCCTGATAGCCAATATACAATTTATCACCGTCGCAGCCGCTGCCAGAAGTAAAAAATAGCATCGTTTATTCTGTTTGCTCTAGATAAATCTATATTGGAAATTACCTTAATGTATTGAGTTCTATTACATTTTGTTGAAAAAAATTAATTTCTTCTTGGTTTGATGCAGATCCCAGCTATATGTCCGTCTGCTACAATGCCACATTAATGTCTGAGGTGGAAGAATATGTTTACATCGTAGTCGGTGGTGGCACGGCGGGCTGCCCTCTGGCCGCTACGTTATCTCAGAACTTTAGGGTTTTAATACTGGAGCGGGGCGGGCTTGGCTACTCATTGCCAACTGTCGTCGAAGAAGAGGGATTTTACTTTAACATCTTGAATCCCGACGACTATTTATCTCCGTCAGAGTCCTTCACGAAAGAGGAGGGCATCGTAAATTCAAGAGGAAGAGTTTTTGGAGGAAGCAGCAGCATAAATGCCGGCTTCTATTCTAGAGCCGAATCCACCTACATACGAGAGGCAGGATGGGACGAAGTCCTAGTTAATGATTCATACCATTGGGTAGAAGACACGGTGGTATTTCGTCCTGTTGGGGCCCTTGTTTTTGAAAAATTGTTTGGAATATTTTGCATTTTGAATAAAGGATGGCCTTTTTGGGTTGCGGAAAGATGACACATGGCAATCGCGACCAAGTCGCGACTACAGCAAGCCGCGGAGCTATCAAGGTGGCGCAAAAGCAATAGATAGCTGAAGAAAGAAGATGCATGAGGATATATAGCAGAAGACATAAAGTGGAACAAACAGATAACAAGAGAGAAGCTTGAAGCAGCTGAAGAAGAACGAAAAGAGGAACTAATAGTTGCGAAAGTGGGTAGATAAATAGCAGTCACCCGGCCGAGAAGAAAGAGAAGGAAACAGAAGACGGAACGCAGAGCGACTGAAGGAGATCGGCCAGGATATCTCTGTAGTTCCTAGGGTTCTCTCATTTACCTTTCTGTTATGTAAGGCATCTGTATCAGACTGTAAGCTCTCCTTGCGGAAGATGTGTTACGAAGGTTGTGGATGAAGATATCAATCCAATTGCAGGTTACTATCCTACTATGTAATTCTTATGCATGCATGATGGTTGTGATGGTTTAAAATTTTATTTACTTAATACATGTTTATGATCTAAATGTTCTTGTGGATATATCTATGTTTATGCAATATGTTTTATGGTAATCATGAGTTGCGGATCTGTTCCTTGCTATCGATCTGTTCCCATCTTGCATGTGGTTGCGACACGCCTCGGGTGAGACTCTCTGCTCTCCAGAGTAGGGTGATAATGCCGGCGTGATTCTAGACTACAGCGGATTCCCTTGTTGGCCACAACTCCTGAACCTGGGTCTTGCCTGCGAGACCTAATTCCTCGCCAACAAATAGTTCCGTTGCGGGGACCACGTAATGGGGGAGACTAGATCCATGGTATCGGAATCTAAAGGCGAAGTACGGAGATGGTGGGATGACGTGGACAGGGTCCGTTGCTCGGCCAGCCAGGTTGACGAGAAGCGTGCTTGAGGATCTCGTCCTTTTCTCAGATTCCGCCAGTGATACTTACGAGATCCTCTGGGAAAAGTTCCCTAGTGACCTCTATAACTGGTTGCGGAGGTTACAGACGAAGGTGCCTAGGGATAGCTCACGGAGGATAAACCGCAAGTGGGTGCATGGGGATCTGGTGGCTCTACATCGGTTGGAAAATGAATTGACCCGCGTGGTGGATTTTTGGGTAGAGACCACTTTGAATGGGTATATTGTAGAGTTTGCCGCAGAGTGCTACCAATCCTTCTTGAAGGCTGAGGCTATCTTCCGTTCCGGGTTAAGAAGGAAACTGCTCAAGGAGATTCCGCTGTGGATCAAGGCCCTGATGGTGGACGAGGGGCTGGTGGAATTTCAAAAGTCGAGCATGGAAGCGTAAGCCCCTAGTGCTGGGGGGAGGGCTGAAGGGACCGATGCTACGTAGAATGTGAGGCGGGGAGTGGGGAATGGATGCTGAGGCCGCACGGAAGTTGAGGGAGCGACGTGCACATCAGCTGGCATAGATCGCCGATAGGTGGCGAAAACGGGTGATGCGGGATTTGAAATGAAGGGAAACTGATAGGAAGAACCAGAAGGAGGCGCCTCAGAGGATAGGAATTATGGACGCGGACACCCAGGAAGGAGAAGGGACCGCTGTGGGAGTACGACAGGTGCATGGGAGCCCAGCTAAGCAGGAAAGGGAGACGGTGACTAACGAAGACGATGCAGGTATGCAGCCCAACGAGAGTTCCGATGGTGAATGGTACATCGTGATGCTGCGGTTGTTTCAAGAGCGGACGACATTAATTTCTCCAGGCAGCCCCACTTCCAACACTCTGCATGGCAAGGATCCCTACCTTCCCCTGGTAATTTATCAACCTTTGAGTAATATTTTCATTAAGTTACAAGTATTGAGTCAATTGCATAGCAGTTCATTGTCGACAGCGACACACGTTAGTAGTAGCGGCAACAGTAATATTGCATTCCCTAGTAGAATAACCACGCAACCAGGACCTGGAGGCTTTATCCTGGTTAACCCTCCGCAAGTAAATATGGTGGGGTCTTTCACCCGGTATCCAGAGTTCTCTGGCCGGGGCAATGATGATGTAGAGCAACACTGGTATCTGTGCGAAGCCATATGGAGGGCTCGGCAGACGCCAGATGCAGGGAAGCTAATAGAGTTCCAGACCACGCTCAGAGAGAGGGCTCTGCGATGGTTTATCAAGTGGTCCGTGGCCCATCCTAATCCAGTAATTGCGGACGTTAAGTGGGATTTTTTCCGGGAATTTAAACTTCCCCAGACGGACCAACAGGGTCTGTCCGAGCTCTGGGAAATTAAGCAGAAGGAAGGAGAGATCGCATGGGAGCTGATGCGGCGATTCAAGAATGCGATCGAGAAACTCAGCTACCCGATCGACCCAAACCATCAGAGGGACTGGTTTATCAAGGCTTTTCTTCCCTTGACGTGAACCCCCCTCGACCAACAGAATATTGACAACCTGCAGGATGCTTTAGAGCAGGCCATGGCAGGTTACCCTCAGGAATATCGAGGAGGGCCGGCTCCGCCGGATCCCTCCTTGGTAGGACTACAGCACCAGATCGCTAGTTTGACGGAAAAGCTCAAGGAGATGCAACCTATAAGGCCAGCCAGACCGAATGTTTGGTGCACTCACTGCCTAGTTGAATGCCACGTCACAACCGAATGTCCTCGGCTGCGTGGCACGGGTGTGGGCCCCTCGGTCGCGGCGATCCAAGGGGGTCCACCCACCGGGGGTGGCGTGACGATGAATCCGCAAGGGGTATACCAGCTGCAACAGTCTTACGTGGGGTTCCCACCTCAACCGAACCCCGCCACCACGGAGTACTGCGAGATTTTCCGGACGATGGGGCATCCACCTCGGATGTGCCCGATTCTACAGAAGTACTATAATGTCCCAAACAACGTATACTATGAGTTTTGTGCTTCCAAGACTCACAACACTGAGTAGTGCAGGGCTCTAGACGCACTCGCAGACCGGTTGGACCGACCCTCCTATAGGGTGAATGAGGCTCCCAGGGGGAGAGGAGGCAGTATGCGCGGAGGCCGCACAGGGGGACGAGGTCCGGTGAAATGTTACAACTGTGACCAGGAGGGTCACGTGGCTCGGGAACGTCCCCTACCACGACGTCCTTGGTGTTCCCAGTGCCGCGTGAATTCCCATGCAACAGAGGACTGTCCAGAGCTCATCAAGAAGTGGGAGGAACGGGCGCGGAAGAGGGGAATGAACTTGGTAAATTCAGAGGCGCGAGGGATCGCGACCCTAGCCATGCAGAATGTCGCGATCGTGACATAGGGTGGCAAGAAGACAGGTGAGGACGCCCATGGAAGGGAGCCGGTCCGGGCTATTCGACCTGCCTCCCCCAAACAACTGATCCAACCAAACGCGCAAAAGAAGTACTTTCAGGAGGCTGTGGAGGCCTTTTCTCAGCTGCGGGAAGCCGGGGGCCTTGAGATACCCTCGACGACTGGTTCTGGCGAATAGAGCGCCACGGGGACCTTGATTGAGGAATGGCTTCAGCTGTTCCTCAAGATTGTTGACGATGCTTCGATGTGGGACCAGCTCAAGTGTACCCTGCAAGGCGCACTGCAAGGAAGTACAGGGCCGAGAGACTCGAGTAACACAGCACCCCAGTATGTGCAGCGCGTCAAGCGGAACAAGCGACGAACGGGAAAAGAGTTCCGGCTTAACACGCAGGTTGCGGGATTCTAAATCAACGATACCATGCTGGATTTGGGGTTCGACGTCAACATCCTGCCGCGGAAGACGTGGGAGGCTATTGGAAGGCCACGGCTGACCTACTCACCAATCCAACTCAGAATGGCGAATCAGTACTGCATTCTGCCGATCGGCCGACTCGAAGGTGTCGAGGTCGACATTGCGGGGGTGAAGACTTACATAGATTTTGAGGTTATTGATATTATGGGGGACAAGGATCCTTACCCTGCCCTACTAGGCATCGATTGGGATTTTGAGAATTACGCCATCATCGACCTCAAAAAGGAGCTGATGATCTTCGAGGATGGGGAGGTACGGGTCACGCAGCCCCTCGACCCATATCAAGGTCCGCGATACACCGAAACTGTGGACAACCGGGTGGACGCGCAGATGATGGATCACCTTTATCAGCTGACTGCAAGGAAGCGGGAGGACTATATCAACCCGGCTGCAATAGGCTCTGTCAGCTGGCGCAGTGTCCAGAGCTCGGAGTTGGGTTTAGAACTCGCGTGGGAAGACTGGCAGTAGGGGGGTACGAGACCAGCACGCAGAGATGTGCAACCATTGCCCGAGTCAGTTGGATTGGTGCTGAGTTCAAAGAGTACCCCACCCTGTCGAACATGCAGGCTGTCAATACCTTTATTGCAAAGGTGGAAGACACGGTTCCAGAAAGCCGCAGAATACCACTTTTGGACGTCGCACTATAGTCCACGTCAGCAAGGTGGTGGAGGAACCACCACACCACCTTGTCGCGGTGGAGTTGCACGACTCAGGCTTTGAAGGCATGGTTTAAAGAAGACGAAGGCCCTCGAAGCGGGCACAGGTACATGGGGACTTCTGATTCGCGGGACCACTTGAGGAGCTGTGAGGAACAGTGGCAAGGTCTGGGATACCCGCAAGAGCTGTGGGTACATCGGTTTATCCACTCCCTGGATACAATCCCCTAGGCCTGGTACTTGGAAGAAGAGTGAAAACAAGGAACCCGCTCTTGGCAGGAAGTCATGGACAAGTTTGTTCGGTGCTTCTCGTTCGAAGGGGAGATAGAGCAGGAATATCGGGCACTACAAGCGATCAAGGAGGTCCTGTTTTTCCGTGACCCCGAGGCCGATGGGGGCACGGCTGCATCATACCCTGAGGCTCGGCATGAGTTGGTTTGCTAACGGATAGATGGAGACCCAAATGATGACAGTCTGGAGGACCTCAGGCAGATATATTTTGAAGAAAAGGAAGGCGAGCGTAACCTCAACGAGGAACCGACCACCGAAGGTGTCCATTTACAGCCGCTAAAGACAAAGAAGTTGAATATTAGTACGGCGGAAAAGCCCAAGTTGGCTACTGTTGGAGATTACTAGGACGAGGAGACAACAAAGGAAATTTTCAGCCTCCTCCAGGAATACGAAGACTTGTTCCCTTCATCAGTGGCAGATCTGAAGGGCATCAAGGGTGACCTCGGAGAAATGCGCATTGTGATAAAACCCGATGCCCGACCCGTAAAGCATCGACCCTACCGGCTGAACCCACGAATCAAAGAAAAGGTCAATATGAAGATTGACAAGATGCTGGCTGCAGCTCTCATCTTTCCAGTGGAAGAAGCAGAGTGGGTGAGTCCTATCGTCATTCAGAATAAGAAGGACAAGGCAGAGATACGTGTCTGTGTCGATTACAGAAGTTTGAACAATGCCTGCATCCATGATCCGTTTCCCACTCCTTTTAGCGATGAAGTATTGGATCATGTTGCGGGAAATGAAGCTTATTCCTTCACGGATGGTTTTTCAGGTTACCATCAGGTGCGCATTGCGGAAGAGGACAAGCCGAAAACGACATTCACCATTGAATGGGGATCGTTCGCATACCACGTAATGCCGTTTAACTTGAAAAATGCTCCGGCCGTGTTTTCCCGGATTGTTATTGCTACTTTTCGGGAGTTCATCCACAAGTTCCTGGAAGTCTACATGGACGATTGGACTGTATACAGTCTGCTGAAGAACCATGCCACCCTGTTGCGTATTATGTTTGATTGGTGTCGCCAGTTGCAGATTTCCTTGAACTTGAAGAAATGTATTTTTGCAGTTCCTTTCGGCACGCTGTTAGGACACGTGGTGTGCAAGCAAGGGGTCTGTGTTGACCCCGCCAAGGTCGCCGTAATAGTCCACATGGAAGCCCCCGAAACCGTGAAGCAGTTGCGGGCACTGCTCGGGCACACAAGATATTACAGGCGGTTTATCCGCAACTACGCAAAGATCACTGCCCCTTTGGAGAAATTACTGCAAAATTCAGAAGTATTCCAGTGGACGGAGGAGTGTCGGAAGGCTCTTGACATTCTGAAGGAGAAGCTGGCGACGACGCCTATACTTGTTCACCCAGACTGGGATAAGCAGTTCCATGTGCATATTGATGCTTCCAGTATTGCACTTGGGGTTGTCTTGGCGCAACCAGGAGAAACGACAGTCGACCATCCAGTCTACTTCGCCAGCCGCAAATTGTCTAATGCGGAGAAGAATTACACCACTACCGAAAGGGAGGCCTTGGCAATGGTGTACTCTCTCCAGAAGTTCCGCCACTACCTTCTTGGAGGCAAATTTAAGTTCTTTACGGACCACTCTGCATTGAAGTACTTGGTAAATAAGCCTGTTTTGGAAGGACGGATCTGTCGCTGGCTGCTGCTCTTTCAAGAATTTACGTTTGAGGTGATCGTCAAGCCCGAGAGGTTGAACGTCGGGCCCGATCATTTATCCAAGTTGGAGACGGGGGAGAATGACGGCTCACTTGATGATCAGCTGCCGGATGCTGACCTCTTTCGGGTCGAAGCGGTCCCGAATTACTTGGCTGACATTGCCACCTATCTGACCACGGGACAATTTCCTTAGGATTACACCCCGCTCCAGAAACGGCACTTGGTCGTCCGTGCTGCCGAATACCAACTGATTTCGGGGCAGCTATATAAGCTGGGTCTTGATGAGGTTCTACGCCAGTGCGTCCTTGACCACGAGCGCGAAGCTGTGATGTGGGAATGCCACAGCGGTGTCGCGGGAGGGCACATGGGTGCGAAACCGACTGCGAGGAAGGTGCTCCAAGCTGGCTTGTGGTGGCTCACAGTACATGCCGATTGTAAAGCATTTGTGAAGCGATGCGACGTGTGCCAGCGGATGGGGAGGCCCTCTCACAGGGACAAACTTCCGTTGCACCCAGTGCATGTGTTGCAGCCGTTCGAGAAATGGGTCGTCGACTTCGTAGGTCCTATAGCCCCGGTCGCCAGACACTCCAAGGCCCGATACATCATTACCGCAACCGACTACCTCACTCGATGGGCTGAGGCGGCAGTGGTACGAGACTGCACGACGGATACAACAACACGGTTTATCTTTGAAAACATCATCAGTAGGTTTGGCTTCCCACGAAGTTTAACCAGCGATCAAGGTACGCATTTCATTAATGACACGGTCAAGTCGCTGTTGGACACGTTTATGATCCAACATCACAAAAGCATCCCGTACCACCCGCAGGCCAATGGTAATGTTGAAGCGTTTAATAAAATTCTTGAAAAGGGGTTAACAAAGATCTCTAACGCCCAGCGGGATGACTGGGATGAACGGCTACCAGCTGCGCTCTGGGCCTACCGGACTACGGTGAAGCGCTTGACCAATCAGACACCGTTCCAGTTGGTGTATGTCCAGGAAGCTGTGATCCCCGCCGAGTTCACGGTACCAAGTCTTTTAACTGCCACGACTCTCAAGTTCTCAGAAGAAGCATCGCTCCAGGAGCGCCTACATGAATTACAGGAACTGGACGAAGCCCGGTTCCTGGCGGAATTTCATCAGAAGGTTCAAAAGGATAGGCAGAAAGCATGGCACGATCGCCACATCAAGAACAAAGCATTCCAGGTTGGTGGCAAGGTCCTTTTATACGACAACAAGTTCCAGAAGTTTCCAGGAAAGCTGCAGATGCACTGGTTAGGACCTTACTTTGTCATCGAGATTAGAGAGTCCGGCGCCGTTCGTTTGGCTCAGCTGGACGGTACTGTTTTACCGGGATGGGTGAATGGCGCACGCCTGAAACCCTACCAGGAGTAAGGTTCTCCCAACATTCATCAATAACTCTCGCGCAAGGGCTGCCATTGAGTGACGTGTTTCGAATAACTCTCCCTGGCAAGGATGAGCATAGGCGGTATTTTCCGTTCTTGCATCCTTCTTCGATGACCCCTCGCCATAGGACCACCGCAACATTTGTCAGGTACGAGGACGCGTCAATATCATCGTAGGCTTCACATTAATGTCGATCCCAGGTCATGTCGATGGGTACTTGTGTCGATGCGTGGGATCGTCTGAATTTGCCAATGGTCTAGCAATTGGAGGCAGCACTTGTGATAATCATTTGTATCATCCACGGTCTCTATCACTTCAAAATACTTCACTTCCCCCATACCACCGGGGCCTTCTCATAATGCCCATTGGCACGCGATTAGGTGTCACACGATTATCGCGAAAGAATGCCGACGAAATTAATAACTCGTTGGGGTTATGTGACCACTTGTACCCGACAATTACATCACGCACATGAAAAAAAGCACGAGAATGCAAGACCAGTTCGAATTAGCAATTGCAGCAGCACCAGAGCAGTTGAAGTCTGAAAACGCACAGAACCAAGAGGGGAGACCAAGGTGAATTCTATAGGTCTATCAACTTCAAGCAAAAATGCCGAAGGCCCTCTGTCGTCGATGATTCGAGCTTGGTAATGGGATTCACGGGACGAGTACGGTTGGGAAATACGACGAGTGCGGCTGATGAGCGCCAACCTTTCGACTCGTACGAGATTCACGGGCGCTCGATTAGCGAGTGTATGTGGAACACTGTTACTGACACGGTGCGGGAACTCACGTAACGAATTACCGGCATTCTCGGGGCCTTCGACAATCTTCTCTTCTCTCTGAATCTCGAAAATCTCACGGTCTTCGAGGTCCATAGGGCCAAGTTTCGCGATGCACCTCGTTCTTATGTACATTCGAAATAGGTCCTTGTCGACCGAACAAGGAAATTCCCATTCACGCTGAAGACATCCATTGTCTAACCGGGCTCTCACAGAATGGTGTGGATGTCTCGACCGCATGTGAGACCATCTCTAAGCGAGCACGGAAATCCGGGGACGCAGAACTATATAGCAAATACGGCACCCGACGGGGAGGGAAGGGAGCCAAGATAGAGCTCATCAATACGCCCGAGATTAAATTTTCTTGCTACCTCATTTCCAGTAAGACAATGCGGCATTACTCGAATGGTGAATGCACCTTGGACACTATCTCTATTGCGGAGCACTGTGTTCAGGGTGCCAAGCTGAACTGGTGCTCCTTTCTCTTGAAAGAGCTATTTGATGCATGCGAAGAAAATTACAAGCATACGACCAGTTTCATTTATGGATACTTGATCGTTGCTTTTTCCATGTGGAAGTGGCACACCCCTCTTGTCAGGATACCAGCAGAAATTCCAGAGGGCTAGCCTCTTGCGATGAAATTTGTTCCATGGAAGGTGTCAGCTGATCCGAGCACCAAGGAGGTGAATGCCGAAGCATTTCAGACCTGGTACGGTTTAATGACGGATGTTGTAGCCAGCCAACAACGGGTGCCCATGAACCTGTTGGACGAGTATAGCGAGAAAGTGTGGTTCGGGGTAAGTCATAGGCATACTTACCTCCGACCCTCTTGCGTGCCGGAATATACCTTCCACATGACGCCGTTGAAGTTCCAGCTAGACGATTCCACCTTCCACCGCAAAGTCTATTCGTGGCCGGGGGTCACAAAGCACACCCGCGACGACATCCCCAGGTACAACTTTGAGCGGATGTTGCCATTGCAACAGCCTGCCGAGATGGATGCGGCAGCACCACCACAGGAACTCCCCGAACCGCTCGTCCCCGTCGTTCACCACTTTAATACACAGGTGCAAAATTTTAATGCGGTAGCCCAGGTTATTTCTAGCGATGCCTCTCCGTTCCCTTTATTTTCTGAATTTCAGATTTCTCGGTCTACTTTGAACACCCCTACCACTCCTCTTACTTCTCCCCTCCCGACTATTTTATTTACCTCTGCAAGCCCAATTATCACCCTGATGGGAGGAAAGGGCCCGACCCCCGAGCAATTAGAAACTCCTCTGGCCAAGCGGGCCCGCACCACCGTACCCAATCCGGTGGTGGACCTTACTGATGATGATCCGCCACCACCCCCAAATACAGGGGCACTGATCCAGGAAGAACCCCTTATTGACCCTTCCGAGTTTATTAACATTCACCCTCCATCCACAGCTCCACCTCCATCCACTGTTCCACCTCCGCCTACCACTTCATCCGCTCCATCAAACTCATCTGCCACTGTGTCCGACTCGCTCATCTGAGAACTCTTTGGCGGGGACCACAGGGCTGAAGTTGACTCCAGTACTGCTACCTTAGTACCACTAGTCGACCCCGTGGGCGCACCCCAGGTTTCTTTATCTGCTATATTTACCCAGCTGGCAAACATTGGGGCCGACTCGCCCGAGGCTCAGCCTGAGCATGCTGACCCTCCCCTCACTGGCCAGATCGATCAGAAGGAGCAGCCAGATTTTAATATGGCCAACTCAACACAGAAAGAGACACCGTCGTCCCCTCCAGAGCATTCCAACCGCTCAGTTGCCAGTGGGCAACCCCTCCAAGAAAGGCAGCCGGACCAAGGTGCTTTGGGCACAGCTCACTTAGAAACATGGGGTACAACACAACTGTACTTATTCATTCACAGGGCGGCCCAGCAAGCCGAAAGGCTTCACTCGGAGCTGCAGCAGCGGTGCGAAGAGAAACAACAACAGATCATGGCGCTTACTGAACAGCGTGACCAGCTTATCACAGTGTAGGAACGCCTGCAAGATCAGTTAGCCAACGTAACTCAGGTATTTTCAGGCCTATGGCCCTCGGTAAAGGCTCATTATAACTCGTTGTTTGCTGATGTCACGGAGTAGAATGTCATCACCCAAGCTTTCTACATCTGGACTACACTCACTGGTCTCCACCGGGAAAATACAGAGCTCCACGCAGCATTAGATGCACGCCCAGCGCTGCCCGACCCAACGGCTGCCTATTCAGCTCAGGTTGCCGCAAAGCAAGGCCAGGCAACCCAAATGCAGGAAACACTCACCTCTGCGGCACGCGAGGCGCAGAACCTCCTGAAGGGTCTCCAGTAATGTTCACTGGCCTTGACTGTCAAAGCACGGCCAATCTCCGCACAACTACAGCAGGTTTCCCGGAAAATTCAAGAGGTCATGGACCCCGCCAGGTTGGACCAATTATACACCCAGGCCAATGAGCTCGAAGTACAGATCCAGAAAATGAAAGCCAATTCTGCAGAGGCCAAACGGGTAATTCGTGAGCTCCGCCCGCACCTCCAAAACAGCGCCAAGACGATGCAACAGCTAGCCGTCGAGGCCGAAACCCAAATTAGCACGATGTTTGGGGCTGTACCGGCACCCCTAGAAGAGGTCGCTGTCACCAAGATCGCTGAAGACACAGATTCACTCTTGGAAGGGTGGCAGCAAGCTGTATCGGCCTTCATGGAGCTTAAAGCTACAACGTTCCGCAGAGTCCTGGAGTTGGGGCCCTTGTTTTAACAACTGACAGAAGGAGCACAGCGAGAATAGGAACAAGTTGATGGTGCACAACGGGAGTAGGTACAAAATGAAGGCACACAGGCCGAACAGGGCATGGGATCAAGCAGGGCGATGGAGATAGAGACTGTCATTTGTGATTGACTCGGGGACGAGTCAAGAAACTGTGGTCGGGGCTTGTTGGGGCCCTTGTTTTTGAAAACTTGTTTGGAATATTTTGTATTTTGAATAAAGGATGACCTTTTTGGGTTGCGGAAAGATGACACATGGCAATTGCGACCGAGTCGCGACTACAGTAAGCCACGGAGCTATCAAGGTGGTGCAGAAGCAAGAGATAGCTGAAGAAAGAAGATGCATGAGGATATACAGCAGAAGACAGAAAGTGGAACACACAGATAACAAGAGATAATCTTGAAGCAGCTAAAGAAGAACGAAAAGAGGAACTAACAGTTGCGAAAGTGGGTGGATAAATAGCAGTGACCTGGCCGAGAAGAAAGAAAGAGGGAAAACAGGAGATGGAACGCAGAGCAACTGAAGGAGATCGAACAGGATATCTCTGTAGTTCCTAGGGTTCTCTCTTTTACCTTTTTGTTAGGTAAGGCATCTGTATCAGACTGTAATCTCTCCTTGCGGAAGCTATGTAACGATGGTTGTGGATGAAGATATCAATAGAATTACAAGTTACTGTCCTACTGTGTAATTCTTATACATGCATAATGGTTACGATGGTTTAAAATTTTATTTGCTTAATACCTGTTATGCTCTGAATGTTCTTGCGGATATATCTATGTTTATGCAATCAGTTTAATGGTAATCATGAGTTGCGGATCCATTCCTTGCTATCGATCCATTCCTCTCCTGCATGTGGTTGCGGCATGCCTCGGGTGAGACTCTCTGCTCTTCGGAGTAGGGTGATAATGTCGGCGTGGTTCTAGACTACAAAGGATTCCCTTGTTGGCCACAACTTCTGAACCTAGGTCTTGCCTGCGGGACCTGATTCCTCGCCAACATGTCCCTTTCCTGCTCAAGATAGTAACATGATTGGATTTTCCTCAAATATGCTAAATAATATCTTAATGGTTGTGACGCAATCACAAGATTACGGTAGTAAAAATCCTGGTAGATAAGCAGAAAAATCTAATTCAGCATCAACTACATCTCCTTTAGTTTCTGATCCGCTACAGATCGAGAAAAAAAATCCTGACTTAGTAATCAAACCGCTTGCTAAAGGTGTACTTCGTAAATCAGCTTTCAATCCACATCTGAGATCTGCTCAGAATTACAATATTGTTGAATACTTGGCAATTTCCCCTTCAGCAATGTTGTAATGTTCCCAAATCAGGAAAATTCTACAACAATGAGAATATCTCAAGATATTCTAAAGTTGGAGCTCCAGCAATAAGCAAACACAAGAATGGTGCAGCAGCAATACTCAACTCATATAAATGTGAGAGAAATCCATAGCCTTCTCATTAAATAATAGCGGCAACAATAGAATACAAGATCTTGAGGAAATTTTATACAAGATAGGCAATGCCCAGCCTCAAGAGACAAGTACATGAACCATGACAAAACCACTGCTACATATGTATGCTCAAGCTATGACAGTGCAATCCATGAAGGGAAACTGCTGCATAATAGTGTCAATACACAATTATGTCAATATGTGGCTCAAATACAATAGGGGGAGCAAGATCTCAACCCCTGGAAACAATAATGCACAATCCCTAGAAGGATTGGCTGCAAAACATACAAAATGGAAATTCTACAAAAATGTCGGTAGTTGTAGCAACTCAGAAATAGAACTGGATGGAGATGGCTCTAGATTATAACCAAACTGGATGAGCCTCCTCCAATGGATCTTTAGGATGAAAGGATGATCCCTTCACCAAAGATCTCTCCCTCCCATAATCTGCAAGAGCCCCACTGCAAATGCTCTACTCAAAATAACACAGTGACTAGATGGAACTGCGCTGTAGGGCTAGGGAATGAGTTGGCCTTGATGCCAAAGTCTACAATAAGCTCTATAATGCCTCCAATCTGATATATCAAAGGAAAGAGGGACTCCTCCTCTGAAAATAGATGATGAAGGTGGTGTAGTGAACCCTCACTACAACACCCAACAACACAACATTACTCTGCTGCAGAAATAACACTGTCTTGATGGAGGACACTTGGCCTCAAGCCTGGATGTGAGGAAAATCATAGCAATCCCTCAAGAGGCCTCTCAAGAAGGAGAAATAATCCTAAACAGGAATTCCCCCGGCAATTCTTTCTAAGCAGCAAAGAATGCACAATTGTCTGAATGGACAATTGAGATGAATAATACAAGCATGAGAAACAATGGTTGAATTGCCCTCCTTTTAAACAAATGAAAGCCCCTCTCCATGGGTCCAACTCCTTTTAGGGTTTCCTCCACGAAATAACCCTCTTCCAATTCTTATTGCATTGTTTCTCTAAGTGTGCTCCAACTCTTGGCCCAGTGTTGTTGACTTGGTCAAACTTGACCTTGTCCACTTGTAAATAACCCTGTTCACACATGTGGGTGTGAAAACCAACTCCAATGATGATCCTCTTTCATAATATGAGGGATTTTATTGATAATATCACTATGCATTGGCCTACTTACCCATTTATTCTCCTCCTAGGTGAAATCAGCAAAAATTATTGTTCCAAATTATTGTTGGAAAATTTGGGAACATTACAGTCCTCCCCTCCCAAATGTTGCTTGTCCTCAAGCAACTGCAAGGACAGAACTAGAAAGCATCCTCTCAAGGCATGGAGTCTATGAAGTGTTTGAGGAACATCTTCCTCATGTGGATACTCCATCCCCCAAGCAATCATCCATACAAAATGAGTTACCTCGCAACTAGGCAACTCCTGGGAACTGTCCTCCACCTTTGGCTCCAGTAAAGTAGGTGGGATGAAAATATGCTCATGGTAGACAATTTATCCTACCCTACGCTGTCCATCTCTCCACTCATGATAATTGTAGATAGAGTGTTGATCCTGGGCTGCAAAATACTTTCCCTCAAGTGGCAATATGAAGACTGGATCTCCAAGGATCTCTCCTCCAACACTGCAAATCATGCTGTCCCAGGTATCTTCATATATGATGAGTTGGAAGTCATCATCATATGGCATCTCCTCCATCATATGGCTCACCTCATAAAGTGACAAATGTGTTGTTAAGGTAACCATATCATGTCCCATGTTCCCCTTAGAACATGTAGTGCAAAAAGTATGAGGAATTTCTCCCTCAAAGGACACATTCACCCAATGTGTCTCTCTACCAATCATGCTCCCAAGAAAAGCTCTAGCAATATGAATCAAGGGAACTATGTTGGCTGCCGTGTGAAGTAAAGGAGAAGGACAATGGTCCCTCAAATGTAGCCAATGCAGTTTGACTCTCCACTGCCATAGAAGATAAAATGATGGGTGGCCTCCCCACCATTTTCTTTCTGCCCCAATCTCTTGGAGAAATTGAATGATGTAGTGTGCAATGTGAGTATGTTCTCCACAAGAAATATCCTCCCCATATTCTCTTAGGGAGTGATCACCCAAAATGGCCTCATGTAGACCACAAAATCTAGAAAGAATAATATCCTTCCTTTGAGCAAATTCCTGCACATATATGGTTAAGAGATGCATATATATATAAAAATCTCTATGCAATCTAACAATACTCTTACCATATGTTTTGCTCATATAAATGGAGTGGCTCATAGATGATTATCCTTTCATCCTCAAATGGAAAAGAGTTGACTTTTCTAACTCCTCCATCTCCTCATGATCCATAGAGTGCCTCCTCAAGTTCTTCAAGTGGTCCCTCCCACAAGAAGGAAAGAAATGTAATGTGGCATTCATGGTCAGCCCATGGTTCCTCCTGAAATGTACATCATGTATAGTAGGGAGAATCATGCTCCCAATGGGCATCCTCAGTCTCAAGTCCACTCTCCAATCAAAGCCTCCCATGAACATAGAAATGCTAGCAATACATGGAAGCAAGAACCAATAGAGACAAGTTGTCACATGACAACCGGAAAGTGGATCAAGGTCCCATATAAGGAACCAGCGCAATGCATTCCTTGCCTGCATCAAATCAAACAAAAAAAAGTGTTCTTCTAGCCATTTGTTTTCTGCCACAATCATTTTATAAGATGGAAATATGAAAGTACAATTTTGTGCCAATGGTGCACACCAAGAATCATGTGGCTTTCCCTACAACCCACCAATGAGATAGCCAATCTCAATGCTACAAATGGCTTCAAGTACATGATTATACAATATGCAAGATGGAATAATCCTCCTTGGTACAATATGTTGTTCATAAAAAGACAAGAAGTACAAAACATAAAGTGAAATTGTACATTATTCATTATGTACTCGAATACTTGAGCTGAAATGGCTAAACTGAAGAGGCTCCCTTACTCCCAATGAATAGGAAGGTGGTTGTAACATCCTCACCATCATCATCCGGCTCTGCATCTCTCCATATGCTGATGTATGTCCTGTTGGATTCCCTCCCAAATGAACTCCTGTGCCAAGGCAAGATATGCATCAAAGTGCATGGAAAATAAGTCCTCATATGCTGCATGCAACAACTTCTCCTTGAGCTTAGAAGCTCTAGTAAAGAAGACTTTTCATGTGAACAGATGACCATATCATCTACTATGTATCTGTCATCTCTATCCGGGTCATCGAGAATCATGCATGCATCAAGATCCTTGGAGTACTCTACTAAGAGTTGAGATCTCTAGTAAGGATCAATCCTCCCAAGATACAACGCTGGTGATCTGGCATGTGAGGCTCTCTTCCTACTTTTGTCTGCTACTTTGACATCCCCCATGCCAAATTTCTCCTCAAAACTCTTCACCTCTCCAAAATCCAAGAGTGGTGAATCCAAATACAAAATGTCTCTCATCAATGATAGATCTGGTGGCCTTCCTGGTGGAATGCCTCTATGCAATGAGACATCATTGTCAAGAGTGGAATGTACATATGGTTGGGAAACCTTGCCCTTGCTTTCATAGCGCAATACAGTCTGCCTCCTCTTTGCACTAGCTTTCTGAAATAGAGAAGGGTGTGTGCCTCTCATCACCTGATGTTGCTCTTCCTCCCTTCCTTGTCCTCCCAACTGTAATGCTACACAATCATGCTGCTCACTGATTGTGCTTGGACCTCCATGTATGAGATCCCGGGGACTTCCTTGAAAAGCTGAAAGAATCCCTCTAGTTGGAGCAAGAGCTCCTCCTTCCTCTGCATGAGGTACTATATCAGCTCTAGAAATGACAGCTTTGTTTCCCTCAGCCTCCTCAACATGAGTGGGCAACCCTCCAATGATTAGATCCTCTTTTGTGTTGAGAAGGTAAATCCCCTCTGCGGACAGAGGCGATCCCTACTAGACTAGATCGGGTCTAGCAATAATCAAACACGCTACAGTGCAGGTTCCTAATTGTAAATAAACCGACTTGCGAGGAAGGCTTACCTGGAATCCGACGTTGTCGTTTGTAGAAGAGGTGGTGCTCCCGTTCCTTCGCCCTGGCAAATCACAGCCCTCACGATCTCCGTGATCGGACACCTGCACATGCAAGAAACAACACAAACGCAAGCATAAAATCCAGTGCATACAACTATATATCAGTCGAAGTGGATATAACTCATGAACATGATCAAGAACAAGAGTGGAACCATAACCGATAGTCGCTTATCATTAAAAAGTCAAAAGAAGAATACAACCATAGCTTCGACGCAAGGTGGATTTACAAGTGGTGGATTAACAAGATGGAAAGTGGGCTGAAGCAGAGTGTTTTGGACAACGGATGTATGAGGAATAGAAGTGGATGCACCAGCAAGAGACTGTTGAGCTGATCTTGGATGAAAGAAACCAAAATTATGAAGGAAATGTAATTCAGGTGGAGTAGTTTCTCTGCTACTAGGATGCTCACTTCTGTCTTGGGATGAAGGTGGAGAGTCAGAGTCTATCTGAATTATATCATCAAGTGACCTAGTTCTGAATGGGTTCCTTAAGTCAACTTTTGATTGTTGTAGAGTTGTAAGGTTTTCAGGAACATAATTAGCTCTATGGAGTGGTTTGATGATAGTTGAAGTTTTAGCCTTAGGAGACTTCCTCAGTATTATTTTAGGGTCATCAACTATCTCAAGAGGATTTGGGTCAGGATAGGCTCTAGTATGAACTCTTCTAGAAGCCACTATGCTATGTTTTTCATACCCAAGTTACAAGAAAATTTTAACCAAATATGACAATCTTTAAGAGGCTAACTGATCTTTAAACAAGAAAACTTTAATTCTTAAAGTCTTCTCAACTAAGTTTAAATGATGTTATGATGATAACGGGTTTCCCAGTGCAGTCTTAAGGTCTGTTTAGGATTGTGGAGTCACCAGGTGGAAATGTTTAGCTCTTTTGGAGGTAAAATGTTTTATGGTCCACCACCATGTTTATTTGAATACCAATCTGAAATATTTTTGGGTTTTCTGAGTTTTTTTTTCCTTTTTTTAGTCTTATGGGTTCTAAGAGTGTCCTAAATCTATTTCAACACTTAGATATGGTGATGAGACAAATAAATTTTACACTTATGGCTAAGCAAGATGATTCCTTTATGGTTTGATAAGCTCTTATGAGAATCCTAAGGGTTCCTTAGTTTATCACGGATTCAAATAAGTTTTATCATGACTACCATTTGCTTTGGTAGTGCTTGAAGAGAGCTACTTATACTGCACTAAACAATGTTCTTGAATCAAGGGTTTTTCTTGAGGTCTTAAGGGTATCTAAGATGAAATTCACTCAGAACTCCCCAGTGGAGTCGCCAGAAATGTTAGGCCTCTATAATTTTAGCAGATTGGTAAGACTAAAGTTGCAGAGACAACATTATGAACCACTTTGGGATTCTAGGATCTAGCCCTCCTAAATCCAGAGAGGGATCTCTCTTATAAGTGCAAATATTGATTTATCTTTAAGGTTTTTAGTATGATATTAGGCTAGTTATTAAGAACAAGGGTTTTTTGTTTGTTTGGATGGTTGAGCATGATTTTTAATTGAGTGAAAAGTCCTAAAAATGAAATATTTTTAAAGGGCTGAAGGTGTGAACAATCAGAACGAAATTTAGCTGATAGGATAGCTATGAAATAGCACTTAATTCATTGGGCTATGCAGTCATAAAAGGGCTTAATTGTGAAAAAATTTCAAGAGTGATCCAAGGGGCAAGTCATCTATATCAAAAGAACCTTTAGATTAAATGATGAATGGAACATTAAAGGTGTTGAGAAGGTGGAAAAAGTCAATAATTTCAGCAAGGATTTATCAACTTTCCAAACAATAAAAGCCTTTTAAGAAATTGTTTGAAACCAACCAAAGACAAGGCTAACCTTAAACTTCTTTGGACAAGCTTGTATTAAAGCTAACTTATCAGACAAACAATCTAGTAATCCACTTGACTACTTTCAGAAGGGATGAAAACTGATAAGAAAACAAAGTGCAGCTTAAGATCAAGCAAGATACATTAAAATCTAAACTTGCTTTCAGCATACTCTTAGGGAAACTTTCAAAACAACTTTTCGATAAAGAACTAGAAGACAGGGCAAACCATAAACTTTCCTAGTCCAACTCTACTTAGCATATAATGAAAAAATCATTCAAGAACTTCCTTTCAAGCTTTGCACATCAAGACAGGGACAAACCAACATTCCTTGATAGTGTTTACGCTTAACTTAAGTCATTCTTAAAAACACAAGTGGAGGAAAACATGAAGATAAAGCTTATCAGTCAGAGAAGGGTACTTTTAACAGTAAATCCTAGCTCTATATTTTATGTTCTTTATCAGAGAAAAGTGAACAAAATCGCATACATGAAAGGAAAACAATAACATAGTAAGAAGTACTTCACCAATGATATAGACCAGGATCCCAAAAACCAGCTTGTATATTGATGTCAATCCAATTACATACTTTAAGTCCAATGTTTTAGTACAGCAATCATCTTCTCTTCTCAACCTAACTTCTTTGATAAAAAACAAAGCTTCAAGAGCCTCTGAAAACTATTTACATGTAGAAATTTTCGAGCACAAGTATTACATCAAAGTTCAACAACCAACCTTTACAATGCACTCCTTAATGGGATTTTATAAGAAAATGAGGAGGTGGAAGAGTTTCTAGGGTTAAAGTATCATTAATTCTATAATTAATGCAATCCCTAGCCTTGAAAACTATGCAAGGCATAAGACAAGAATGCATTCTATCTATATCTCTGTTTCATAACTCTGTTCTGCTTTATGAGGCTTAATGGATGAGAAAATTGACTTCAAGGCTATTTCTTATCTTTATAATAACTTTGCTGACAGTTAGTAATAAGTTTCTTTGATTTGAAATAATTGTTCAGCTATCTTTAAACAAATATCTTTGAAATAGACAATAACTATGCCTTTGTTGATTTCTTTGAGGCTGCAGGTGGCTTTTGGTAGCTGGAGAGGATTCAATTAGCCTCTGATGTGGCAGTGGAGGCTTCTCAGATTAATATATCTGATTGTTTTTCCCTAAAACACTATTAATTTTCTTTTGATCTGTGTTTTAGGTCTGATTAGGCTTAATTTCTGTCTTCTGGTCTTCACGTTATCTTTAACTATGTGGATTAGGCCTTTGATAGTTGAATTTATGCCTTAATCCCTCAAAACTGTGATAAAACCTTTAATTCTTCATCTCTTCTTCGATCTTCTCCTTTGACACTAATGCTCTTTGTTTGATTGAGGTTCAATGTGTTTTTGTTGTTCTTGCAGATGCGCAGAGGTTTTGTGACTTCACAAATGCTCATGAGGCACAGGTGGAATCACAGTTTAAACCATGCAGATTCATTTTCTTCATGAATAGTGGCCTGGGGAATCGTCATTCCCAGATTATTTTTTACTTTAAAACTGTGGTCGAAACCTTAATAACCTGCAAAAAAACGAACAAAATTAAGAAAATCCCGGTGAAAATAGGTTAGTGGCTGCTCTGGCCGCGAGATTAAATCGTGGCCATTGGATGAAAGCATCCAACAATCCAGATCATTTGATGGGATAATGGGAGGGGTGGTTGGATAAACAGTGGCAGGATTAAGTCCAGGCTGTTAGATCAAATTGATCAACGGCCGAGATCAATCGGTAAAACATTCGGGAGAAAAGGGGAAAAGGGGATGAATTGGTGGGGAAATTCAATCAGAACCGTCAATTTAGATAAATGAACAGTCAAGATCATGTAATGGAATGCTGGGGATTTCGAATGGTGGGGAAATTGAATGGGGGGGAGATTTAATTAGGACCGTCAATCTTCAGAGATCGACTGTGGAGAAGGCTCAATAAAACGCCCAGGAGGGAAAACAAAGGGGAAAAGACTTGGGGGTTAGATGCAATCTGGGTTGTTGGATGAAAAGAATGAATGGAGAAGATTTAAATGAGAAAATTTAATGCGATGGGGAAAGGTGTTTTCGGCTTTAAAAACTGCTGGTTTCGCACTGCTCCAAAGTGGTTTTGAAATTCTTCAAAGAAAAATGTGATATGGATTTGCGCTTGACACATGTCCTTTTAAAACCACCCATATCGCGTAATTTTTTTGCATTAACTTTCAGGCGCAAAATTACGTGATATAGAGTTTCAGCCGTCGAATGAAAGGTGGAGAGATCTGATGGTGGGAATGAGAGCGCGATGGGGTAAGATGCGTGGAAGAAAAAGGTGGGCAAGGTCAAGGGCGGTTTAGATCTGGACCGTTGGATCTCGGGAATGGACGGTCAAGATTTATCAATGGGGAAGGTAGGTCCCAAAGGAGTTGGGCCTATCAGATTATATCTGGACCATTAGATCTTAGGAATGAACGGTCGAGATCTGTCGACAAGGAAGGTAGGTCCCAAAGGAGTTGGGCCTATTAGATTATATCTGGACCGTTAGATCTTAGGAATGAACGGCCCAGATTTAATCTCGGGGTAATGAAAGCAATGTGAGACGGGGAGTCGGGTGGAAATCGGATGCAATAAGGACCATTTCTCTTCAAATATAAACGGTGGATCTTCACCAAATAATTACACTGTCGGGCTTTGTGGAATAACAAAGAAAGGTTGGGCTTGATCTGGACTGATAGATTTTTTGAAATGGACAGCCCAAATTTTATCGCAGGACCGCAAATCGGAGGAGGAAAGGGGAAGACACAAAGGGAATTTTTGTGATGCGATGTAGCGCTGTCTGTTCAATCAAGGAGTCAGATCGACGGTTGAGAGTTAATCGGAGGGACAAACACGAAGAATTATGGGTGGAGAGCAAAGAAATCTTAGCCGTCGGTTCTTAAGGATTCAACGGCTAAGATTCAATCGAGGTAATCGGCATCAGAGAAGGGAAAGGAATTTTCCATTGGCGATGGGAAGAACTTGCGATTACAATTAGCCGATGGCCGTTGATCTATAAAGATCGACGACTGAGATTTGTTTTAAAAACACATCGTCGGGTTTTATAAAAAACAAAGGAAAAAAGTTCGAGAAAGGTTTTTTATAGTGTTTTAGTGCCCGATTGCAGGGCTATGGTTTTGTGAAGAAAGCGAGGAGATCAGGGGTTTTAAAAGGAAAAGGCTTAATCGCATCGGAGTTTTTTGAAAGTAAAAGGCAAATGAGGAAATAAGAAAACCCCTATTGCAATTGCGCGATGGGGGTTTAACTCCGATTCACAGCTTCAGGTCTTATGTGGAGAAAAGGAACTAGGCTTAGGCCAAAGGCGCTTAAGGCCTAAATGCAAAAAGACTGTTTTTTAGGATTTTTGAAGGAATTTTTTAAGGATTTTGAGAGTTCCTATAAGGTTTTAAAAGGAGTTTTAAACCTTATAAAAGGGAATTTATGAAGGGAATGAAGGAAAATGAGGGAAATGGATGAATTTTATGAAGAAAGAAGGGGATGAATATGGGGTTATTTATGAGTGAAGGAGGGGTAAAAATGATGGGAAAATGGGGTTTTTCAGTAGTCTTTTTCTTTAGGAAAAGAGCAGATTTTTCAGGGCTAATGAGGGAAACAATAGTGAAGATTAACTAAAAGATTAGTTAACTTCATAAGACTTTAAGAACTAACAATTTGGCATGAAATTGTTTCTTAAAGGCTTCAAAAAGATCTAGCCACCATTTGATATGAAAAATTTTTATAGGTGCCTAACAATAGACTCCTTTAGAACGGAACCAAGTAACAATGTAAGGAGTAAGGTAGATGGGTATAAAGATTCCTGCCCCCGATAAATTACCTAAATTTCTTTCTAAGTATAACTCTTGAACAAGTGTCAAATAGGAAGGAATAAGGTCAAATTAATTAAGGGATGGGACTTTTAGAGGATTCATGTTAAGTGGAGATGGAAAGGAGACTAAGATACTAGGTTGGAACTTATCCCAAGGCCACTCAGTTAAACATGTGATCTCCTTAATAACCTTATTATAGGGGAGGAAAGTGGTGAGAAGAGAACTAGATGAAGTTCTAATGGGAGAGTTCATAGGACCATAGGTCCCAACCAAGGAAAGACGAGACTAATACATAGACTAAATATCTTCACGAGTGATTTCTATCGGTCATAGTGGCATATGATCTCCACATGAATCGAAGATGTAAGGGGTAAAGACAATCCCTGGATCTGTAGATCTAGTAGGTATAACAAAGACTATAGAAATGTCCATAGGAACCTTAGGTGGTGGTAGAGGGAAACAACCTAGAAGAGAGCAGTCTTTCAAAATGCTTGTACCAAGACCAACTCAAGGTTCAAGAGTACCACCCATTAAAGGAATATATCTAGAAGTTGGGGGTAAAAATTTTGGGGTGAAAAAATATAGCAGGTCCATTGTCATAATTTTTCCTTGGTGAGGAAAACAGATAAGCCTAAATATCATCAAAATAATGGGAGTCATAACATATATCCAACTACACCCTAATAGAATATTGTAATCAAGTGGGCAATCAACAACTTCAATATCATCTAAGACCATTTTCGCATCAACAACTTCAATATCATCTAAAACTTCCTTAGGGATGGAAGTTTGGCCATAAAAATCATTAAGGGAATTTGATGATAGAGTAAGAGTGGGTGAACCTAGGGCAAGCCCACAGGAAGTAACCTTCACATAGGTTGATGCACCTTCATCGATGATGGTGCGGTGAATGGCTTTGCCTTTCTTCATAACTTGCACTTGGAATGCAAGTTGATGGGACGGGTTAGGTTTACTTTTATCCATGTCAAAAATCCCTAGATTGGAATCCTGAGGGTCAATCCCAACTATGGAAAAATTCAAATATTTCCATTGTGTTGGGAAAATTTGTAATACTCCAAGCACCAACATAGCAGAGGGTGCCTATGCCAGATCCTCTACAATATTGTAGTTCTAGGAAGTGTTATTAGATGGATTATGTGTCATAAGTCAAATTTTCCCTTTTGGGGGATTAATCATAGGGTCAACAACATGTGTTTTGATCTGTATATCATTAGGCAGCAGCGGAATGGAACTCGAGCTTGTGTCTGAATTATTTAGGACAATATTCCCATAGCTTTTGGCTCATGTTTGGAAACCAATCATTTCAAAGGTGTAAATAGCTCGTGATCCTTCTCGAGGAGGAGGGTGATGAAAATTAATTTCCCCCTTGCAAAGGTGTTGGTGGATTGAATACAAGATGTTGTTGCTCATGTTGAGTGGGAAAAGGCTTATTAAGGACAATAGAGGTCTGACCAGTGTCCTTTTTCACAACGAAATTTGTGCACTCTTGGAGACAAGGAAATTTATAGGTTAAATGGTCCTGAAGGCATGTCTTGAATGGTATCTCGACATATTTTTCCTTCCCTTTCTCAGTTTGAGTAGTAGAAGTTGCTTGGGCTTGGGTTTTTGAAACATATATTTTCTCCTAAAAAGGAGAGGTGTTGTTATGGTTACTCTTTTTATTTCCACTTTAGTTTTGTGTAAACTACACAAATTTGATCGCAACAAATGGATGGGAAATATTGTGATCATATTTAGTTGAGATGGGGGTAGCATTAATTGATAACTAGGAGTTTTTCCAGCTCAATTATGTGATAGCTATCCCATAGGTAGCACTGATGAGACCATCGACGCAAGGAAAATATTGTTGTGCAACAAAAGTATTGGAATTTCGGCTAGCGTGAGGGATGAATTCATAAAGCATGCCATATTTCGAATAGACAAGGTCTAGATTTTGGGCACGAACGATGACCCGGTCTTCTATAAAAACTATGGACATTGCAATGTCCTTCGTGATGGGAGGTATAAGGGACTTATAGAACCAATCAGATAATAGGGGATCTAGAATGGGGGCCTTTAAAAACCTTCACCTACGTCTCCATTCATGGATGTGAATGAAGATGTGGGTGGAAGTGTTCTAGCGCATGGTTGTCAAGATTTACATTCCTATTTTGTAACAAATTAATAGCTATAAGTGCTTTGATAATTCCATGGCAAGGGTATTAAAGGTGCTAATAAAGGCATGTGGAAATTAAATATACAATTTAGCAGTGTTGTAATTCAAGGTGTGCAGGAAGAGTTCAATCTAGATACTATTGTCAAACATATAATTGGAAACACACCAAAGATGGTATGTAGTGGCATGTGTTTCGGGCCATCTCCCTACTTTCCCTTAATATTAGGAATGTCTATAGGATTTTTGTGTGGGCTTGGAGGCCATAGGAAGTTATGGTTGATAGCATCATTTGTCAACTTGTATATATTTAGGATGTCCAATGTAGCCAAGAGAGTTAATGGAGTAGATGCACCTGAATCAGACGCAGGAAGAGTAGGATGACTACAGGGACTAAGAGGTCCTCCCATCGACAATTTTCTGGTAGGGTACATAGGTTTTGATGGATATTAGTTTTTTTGATATGGTGGCGGGATCATGTAGAGTGACGGGCCATAAGGTGTGCCCCCAGCCTGGGGAAGGCTACCAATTAAATTATTTCCCCCAGGAATTTTCTCCTAATAGATACAGATGGTTGAGTTGGGAGGCCCCAAGGAGATATGGCAAGTCATGGGAATGGAACACCATTGGCCACATAAGGCAGATTAGGTACAAGACCACTACCAATAGGATAACCACTAATAAGAAAAGAATCAATAAAATATGGACCTTGTTGAACCATAGATTGCAGGAGTGTAATAATGCCCCCAATGAGTAAGTAGGTAGCAAAAAAACCCCACTCTGTATTAGTGAGGGATTTGAACCAAGTAATGGATTCCAAACAAATGAGTTATTGAAGGTCGTCAAACTAGTAACAGAAGGAGCAAACATGAAAGGAGTAGGGGGAATGGAAGAAATAGAATTTTTAGCACCACCCCAAGTGGGTATAGTTGAGGTTCCTAGATTAACCTTAGGTTGTACCATATCTAACCCACAACATGCGTGGAACTTCAGACAGGTGGGTTGAATGGCATTGGAGCAAAGGTGTTAACAAAATACCATGACTCACCAGAATTCATTGGAATTTTCAAAGGGGAAACTAACAAAGACACTATAGTCAAGGTTACTACCTATATCAAGAGGATCTGTAAGTGGATTATAAGGAGGTACGAGACCTTCAGTAGAAGGGTCCTGAGGAAAAATAGTCTCTAGTTCAGTATGGTGTGATTCAAGGTTCAAAACTAAAGACTAACTCCCTTGAGCAGTGGGGAAATATAACTTTACAAAATTTTATTAAGCGATGTATTATATATAGTCTCAGTAATAAAACAATGCACACCTGAAAAAAAAAAACCTCTAAAAGATATTAGCAAGAAGCTAGAAAAATTTGTCTGATAGTCACAACTAGCTGGAGATGAATCCTAGTATCGAAAATAAATAAGAGAGAGGTGGTCAAAAGTGACAGTTTGGATTACTCCTAAGCTTCACCCTACCTCGGCAACAAAGGTCCAAGCTCTCTTTTGAAGATGATTACCCTCCCAAAAAACAAAATATGGAGTAAGTTCATTTGTCTAGGTCTTAGGGTAGACCACCCTAGTCACCTTCTGTAAGTCCCTAGAAGTATGGCCACTACGTCTATGTCAAATCACAAACACCACTGGGGGGGTCATGGTCATGGGGAGTACGTCATGTGGGCAGGATACCTAAGTCCCTGACTCAACTTTGATATCCTCGAAAGAATCCTAGGTACACAAAATACCCACCAAAATGCAATCAAAAGCGGGCTACCTTCTTTCACACTCCAATGTTTCCTCACGCTTAACTCTCGCGTTAGAGGAGCAGTCCTAGTTGATGTGATTGCCACAAAATTTTCTCTCTTTAATGACACTAGTTTAATTTTGTAGTCTTGGGGAGTTGACTTACATAGCCTAACCCAAGAATCTAGGCTAAATTAATATGTGTAAATCCTAAAAAAGAGTTGTTGATAAAATTTATTATGAGATTTCTTTTCAAGGTACTTTCTTAATGTATTCGAAAATGCGTTGACATATGAATTTTATGATATTCTTGACTCAAACCATGTAAATCATGCTCTTAGTTCTTATTTCGATGAAAATTAATTCTACAAGGAGAGAGTAACATAAATAATTTCCCACAATAAACAAAAAAAATAGAATTTCCAATACACTAAAAAAATGCAGACAATGATACTCCAATTATATGCACACTAATGTACTAAACATCAAGTAGATTAAGCAGATAATGACGTTTTTTTTTTCTTTTTTATTTTAGGATGCAAGCTAGAATAAATTGAAAAATAAAAAATGAATGCAACCATAATAATCACAATTTGAGACAACATAGACCTTAAGACACAAACAAACAAAACACAGGCAGTGGGAATCACAACAAAAGTGACAAAATAAAGGTTTTAAGCACTAGCACGGGCTAAAATGCCAACACAATGCATTATAAGCAAGGGTAAAGCACTGTAAATTAGGGCTAGACATTATTATAATGCTCTCGTGTCCACTACATAAATTTTTACACAATTTTAACTCAGAATAAGAGGGTGTGGGTTAGAGAAAAGTGCTAAGATTAGTTAGATTATTAGGCATGTAAATAAGGGATAGAAATTAAAGAAAAGGAAATATCAAAGAGAGGGAATTTAGGAGAGGAGAAACAAATTAGGAAGAATAATTCTCCCCAGTGGAGTCGCCAATTCTGCTGTAGGGATTAATGTTCAGTTGGAGAAATAGAAAACCCCCTCAATTTCTTCCGAAAACCTAAGGAAGACAAGGTAAGGTAAAGATGGTTATATGATTTGAGACTTTCATAAATGCAAGAAGGAAAGAAGAGATTGATAAGAGAAGTGGAATATAATCTTGTAACTCTTTCCATGCAGGTTTTCTGTAGTCTTTAGTGTAGCTCGGAAGCGCTCCTAGCGAGCTCCAAATCCTGGTCCGGCATATAAATAATAACAAACAAACTATTCATAGAATAATAATATTATCAATCAAAACCACTAGACATTACTGAATAAATAATGACAAAATAAAATTCCAAATAATAATTAGTTAAACACAATACAAATATTATGAACGATTATATGCAAGCAAGAACAATCTATCTCTCTTTATTAAATAAATGAAGGAAGATTACAACCATCAGATGTAGTTGCAGCAGCACCTCCTCCAACTCCTTGCTCCAAAAACTCTCTCTCTCAAGCTCTATCTCATATAGGCAACTGAAGGCTATGAAGATTTCGAAATTCCTCCTTACTCCAATTTGGGCAGAAGATTTGGGGTGAGTAATGTTCCTCATATAAAAATGCTTTTATCCTCTTTTTATATGCTTTTATATTTAGGGAAAAACTTCCTCTTGCTTTATGGATCTTTCTGATTTTGTATGCTTTGTTTCTTTAGGAAAAAGCTATAGATGAGGATAAAGAGATCAAAATCCAACATATGAGTTCCCTAAATTGAAAAAGAGTGTCAAAGTGAGTTAACTCGAGCTTTTTGCCTCATGAGTGAGTGATAATTTGTTAACACAAGTTGGATGAAGGGGTCTGTTATCCTTCATAACAAATAGGTTTGTCTAGGTTTGTCTTAGTTGAGTTAGGTTAGGTCATTAGGGTGAAATAAGGTCATGAAATTCATTAAATTTCAAATTTTGTACATAGGTAAAGGGGTGTAAATGGTCATTGGTCATGTAATAGAAGTCGTATCAAAGTAAAATTCAAAAACATCTAATGGCATGGGTTAAAAAGGTAACATTGTAACACTTGGCATCTTTTTCTGGGGTTCATAGCATTTTCTGTGTAAAACAATATGTTTTCGCTACAGAAGTGCCTGACAGTTCCATAGAAAATTTACCCTCCCATTAACTGAAAATGATGTGAATTGTGTCTTTTCTGCTAATGATGGGATAAACAGTATCTTTTCATCATTTCAGTTGTCAAAACACACTTTTTCATCATAATATGTTTTAGTTATGTGTCATCATGTGCTATGTGCATGTGTGGTAATCTTCATGCCTTCCATCATTTTTTTTCCACTCATCCCTCTTTCCTAATTTACCCCAATCCCTCATTCGAATAGCAACACTTTGCCTTTCACCCTTGTAAGTTGTTTAATCCTTTTACCAACAGTCTTGAATTTTATTTTATTTTTTATAGTAGTTGTGTTAGGCTAGCTATTACATGTGTCAAGGAAGGTTCTTGTTGTCTTAAACAATTTTGCAGGTGTCAAAGTTTGAAGTTGGCCAGCGTTGTATTAGAAGGCATGGATTCACATAAAAATCCAAACAAAGATGGATCTATAGTCAGATACGAGTCCATGGATATGAGGCTGATTGTAAAAGACCCTAGCTTCTCATAGACCTTCACAAATGTAGGTTGTTTGAGGTTTTTCCGAAAACTGCAGGGATATCATGCACAGGTGTCCAAAGATGTCGCTATAAACTTCATTGGTACAACTTCAAAGTTGGGCTCCTCAATTTTACTAGTTCTCCTGAGACCATTGCACATGCAACTAAGATTCCAAGGTCTGGAGAGGAGTGGTTCAAGGTAACAAAGTTCAAGCTTCAAAACTGTGATGAACTTCTAAAGCAGGAGCACATAGGCGTTTACATGACCTCAGGCATCTCCAGGAATTGCCTCAAGGAAAAATATTCAAAACTGTTGATGGTGATTCAAAAATATTTTACTTGTGAAGGTAGATTTTAAATGATCTACCAATACCACTTGAGACTGTTTCTTCATTTCATAGGTAAACAACCTCTTGATCTACCATTCTTTCTGTTCAAAATTTTACGCAAATTGGCTGACAAGGTGCAAGTTAAACCTCAAAGCAATGATACTTCTATTTTTCATCATGGTTTAATTAACTTGTTAGTTATGGAGGAGTGGAAGAATTTGAACATGGATTGGTCCACTTTTCTGTTTTTTAGTGGGTATGAGATGGATGTCCTAACTCTAAGAAAGACACCTAGGTCAAAGACAAATACTCCTAGGAAGGAAAAAGAACCAAGAGCTAAAACAGAGGGTAAGCATGAGGTGTTGGTGAAGATAGAGGTGTAGCCCATGGCGGAGCCAATGGAGGTAGAATTTGATCAGTTGCAGGAGACAGTGGTGCCTTAATAAACCCCTACCAGCAGTAAATTAAAAATTGATACAAGAGCTCTTAGAAGGATCACTAGAAGTCAGAAAGAGGGGAAAGGCAAGCTTGAAGACATCTTGCAGGCAATTGATATTGAGGAAACTCCTGTTGTGAAAACTGTAGAGGTTAAAGGAGAAAAAATAAAGAGAAAGGGTATTAGAGGTAAGTAGCTAGAATTTTCCAGTAAAGATTCAGGTTTTGTTTTTAAACCTAGGAAGCCACTCACTAGGTCACTACTATCAAAGGCAGAAATATCTGAGAAGCTGCATAAGGAACCATAAAAGAAGAAACAACCAGCAAGGGAAGAAACATAGAGCTATAGCCAACAGAAGCAGAGGTGATCAAGACAAGGAAAGGCAAATAAAAAATTCAAGAAAATGATGAATTGGAACTTCTAAGAGAACAGATTAAGGAAGCTAGAGAAGAGGTTTTAGAATCTAAACAAGAGTTAGCATATTTTAAATGAGGAAGAAGCTCACAGACTTCAAAAAATAAGTGAGAAAACAAATTTATTTTTATGATGAGGTTGCAGAGAGGTCAAGGAACATGTTGAGAAGAACATTACCACTGCACAAAATTATGAAACATACCTTTAGGATAAACAAGTGGTTGCAGTTAGAAAGAAGGAAGATACAAGGCTAAGTCAAATAATTAGAAATGCAAATGGAGATGGTGCAAACGGAATTGAAGAAAAAGGGTTTAAATATGATTGTAATGGATCACCCTTCTGTGCCCTGAAGGATGGTAAGATACACATTTTTTGGTCACTTTTTATATTAGGATACTATATCAAGTCAGTTACAGAGCTGCAAGCATGTTT